>VYZV01025778.1:324006-388281 GCA_013401275.1 Pandion haliaetus
TCGGCCTGGGCCAGAGGCGGGTCCAACTTTTTGGAGCTGGGGAAGCTTCTAGCAGCTTCTTAAAGGAGGCACCTCTGCAGCCCCCTCCCCCACTACCAAAGAAAACCGCGCCACACAAACCCATAACAGGCATAAAAGTCAGACATTTTTTAACTCGATCAGTTCATGCAAAGTCTGGGATGGAGGAACTGTTTGGGTTTTGTGAAAGAGTAAACCTCATTTGAATTTCAGCTCTGGACAAATTCACCCTCCTTTACTAAACTGCCTGCTGGCTTTTGGCATCATGCCCTTGGGACCTCTCTGTGTGTTTATTTGATTAATAATTTGAAGTTCACTCTAGGTATTGCTGAGTTGAAGCACAGTAACACAAAGAATAACAACAATAAAAATAATGTCAAGCCTCTTTAAAAATCATATAGCCATCTAGCAGGCCCTTGGGTGCAGAATCACATTTCTTAAGATAGATGTGTACATATGTAAATTGTCTCTTTTTATGTCCATAAGCAAGTTTTCATGTGGTTTGGGCAAAAACATGGCTTAGTGGTAAAGTATCTTACTTAGTAAGGCTGGAGATTGTATGTCAGCTGCACGGTTTCTAACATGTTCACACTGGTCAGACTTGAAGTTTCCAGCTCATTCCCCTAACCCTAGGGAAGGGTTAAGTTTCTTGAAGGGCTCTCGTATTCCCCACAGAGTTCCCCCAGGGCAAGTAATACTTTGCAGTATGTGGGAATTGAAGTGATATGTCTTTATCCAATGTTTTGTTAGTTCCATTGTTTGTATGCATTGGATTGCCTAGGAAACCATAATAATCTTGTTAAAATACAGATTTAATCTGTCTGCAGTGTTGGGCTAGTTCAGAAAGCCATCCTAATACTGGCTGCTTGTCACAGTTAGAGCACATTAATTTAGACAGGCTCACTTTCTGGGGAGTGGGCAAGCGCCAGCACCCCACAGCCCTGCCGTGCAGAGCTTATCACAGGCGGCTGCCCGAGGCAGCCCCAGCAGTTGCTTTGGTATAGCAGAGGCTGGGCACCAGGGCGGACCAGCTGCACCGGGCAGCCGTGGCCAGTGCGCAAGCCTTGCCAGCAGTGCCACGAGCAGATGGAGAGAGCCTTGAAGAGAGCCCTGGGTTAGCATCTCTTGTGCAGGACTAGCACTGTAGTTTGTGTGGTGGCAGCTCCCAAGGAAATAGAGCCAGCTGCAGCAGTTGCCAGCTGATAGCTCTCTCTCCTAACCTCTTCTACTCCCAGAAGAACTGGAATTGGAATAAGCTGCATTTCCCTGCGTTTCCTGGGTTATGGCCAGCTCATTTGATATCTGAATGGGCAATGCACTGCCACTTTTAAAAGCTCTATTCTGCTCAGTTTTTCCCCAGTTGCATGCGCTATTACGTATCTTAGCAAAAGAATAGGCTGGCCTCTCCCGCTCACTGGGATGTCCCATTGGTGTAGGCTTTCCAGGAGAGAATCTGCTGTGGCCTCTATCATCTCCTCTGCAAAACTGTCCCAGTGGCTGGGGGCTGGTGTGGCCAGATCCGTCATCCACTGTTCAGGATGCTGAAACACTGTAGTTGGCTGTTTCTCCTCTCTTGGTCATAGCTTTTAATTTTGGATTGCGTTAGGTCATTTGTACATATGTAGTTAAGAAATAAAAACCAAAGCGCTGACCTCTGTTGACATCCAGCAACTCCTTCAAACAACTCCATCCTTTCTTCTTTTCCCTGGTTCTTAATTTGCACTTTAAAGAGCAGGCTGTTGCTCGGAAGCCAAGTAAGTTGCTGACGGAATAAAACCTGTCACATTTTGAAGTTAATCAACAAAGTTAGTCCATGAAACAATTTCTAAGATATAAACAAGATCAAAGCACTATCAGATGTGGACGCTAACAGACTAGGCTTTGATAATTTAATCTACCAAATTACCAATTTTAAGGCATTTGATTTGTTATTTCTGCAAATTAGGGGCCAGATGCTGCTGTACTTTCATAGTTTTTAATCTCTTCAAAATAGAAGGGAATACCGCCGGAGGAATGTGCCACTCAGGCAGAGCGATGCTGGTTAACCCTTTCTTTAAACATTTTTAATTGCAATTTGCTGTTTCTTTCTGCGATAATATAACCATGTGCTCAGTGTGGTTGTTCCAGATAGGTGAACACACGGGAGATTCCTGGTGCAGTAGAAAAGACCCATCATGGTTTTGGCAGCTTCTTCCTTTGGTTTATATTTCTCTGTCTCATATTTTTCTGCTCATACTCCCGCACTCAGCCCAAGTGGGTACATCCTGCATTTTCACAGTCTTTTCATTTCAGCCTGCCTCTGGTGCCTTCAGTTCATCTCCTCATTCTCCTTTCTGCCTGTCCAGTCTCATGCCAACCTCTCACTCCTACTTTTTCCACCTCCAAGAAAATCTATATCCACTGCTCCGTATTCTTCTGCCCGAGAGGAATAAGCAAGATTTGTGTCTGTGCTGGAGCGGGTGGAAGGAGGAAGAGGAGCCATCTGGGTTGGTGGGTGGGATCACTGCAGCCTTGGAGAGAGGGGCTGTGAGAGGCAAGCAGTGCTGCAGGAATCAGCTGGGCTTTCAACAGCCGTCTCAGCTGAGATCTGCAGGGTGTCCTCCAGCATGGTGGGAGGCACTGGGTGGACTGGTGCCTCTCTGGTATCCACTGGAGAAAAGGTAATGAATCTGGCACTGATAAAAGCTGTTCACCTTATGCTTCTGGGTGGAGGAGGCTTGATTATGCGATGGGCAAGCCTGTGTGTCTCTATTTCTGATGGGATCAAAGAGCTGGTGTTTGACCTGGATGCTTCCCATGCTTTAGGCTGTTCGAAAAACCTCCCCTGGGGAAGGGAGGCATCTTCAAGTGGCAGAGTTTTCTTTTATATAAAATAATACAGAATAAGCTCTCATGTTATAAGTCTGGTTTACTGTCTATATTTGCTCAGCCCAAATTAATTCAGCGTGTTTTCAAGCCAAGAGAGGTTAGCTGAGCCCCGCCAGAAGTCAAGCAAATTTGGTAGTAGATACATTCTTTTCTTTCAGCAATGAAAACACATTAAAGATCAGGAGGAACAGCCTCCTGGGGAGTGGGGGGAATTTTATCCTGGAAGGGAGACTTGGAAGAATTTCTAACCTCGGGGCAGAGAGCCTGGGAGAAACAATGAGATGACACACCTCCTGCTGCTGCTCTGCTCCCTTCCCACTCTCCTGCAAGCTGGTGTTGAAACACTTTTTCTTCTGCTGCTGACAAGTGCTTATTATGACCTGATTTTTGGTTAGAGAAAGTTTGGAAGTGAGCATTTTTGTTTCTCAGTATCAGTGCAGGTCTTTTCCCAACTGCATACCATCCAGCACCCTCCTACCAATTAATCCACTTGGTATTTCCATCCCACTGCCATTAGGTGGTAACGGGCCAGCGCATGTGTCACCACACAGCTGTGGCCTTATAGAAGGACAGGCACCAACACACTTTTTGCAATCGCTCACAAACAAAAAGGGAATTATTGCATCCTGTAGTGTTGCAAAGGACACCTACCTTTGAGCAGTGCTGTTTTAATAAGGGATATGGCCTAACGTGCAGCTTCCTGCCATAAAACCAAGGCAAGTTCTGTGTTTCAAGGAAATAAAGCATTCCTGCCAGCAGGTGCATCAGCAGGGCTTACCTGGCCTCCTCACCAGTCTTCCAGTTAATGAAGGGCAGAAGAACAGGGGAGATATCACTGGGGAAATGTGGTCCACTTTCCTCTTAGCAGGAACAGGACAAACCAGAAACAAGCGCTTGTTCAGGACAACACCTCTGTCCTCACATCACTGAAGTGTGTAACTGAGCACTGTTCCAAGCTGGCACCTCTGTTAGTACCAGCCATTCAGTTTGCCCACCAACCCTGTGGGCAGAGTGGCACAAGGACTATTGAACTACATCACCAGAGTTGGCAGCAGGGGATTCTGGTTTTCTTACTTAAAAAACCCCAGGTAGTTCACAGGCCTTTAGAGTCTGTCTCATCCGTTAGGCAAACACACATAAAAATAACAACCCTGCTGGTTTTTGAGATCCCAAGGGAGCTGCCTCAGCGAAAACCCAACACAACAGTAGATAACAGTGAAGGAATGCATGGAAGGGTTTCACAACATGAAGATGAAATGATTAACCACCGTGGCTGATTGTCACTGGAATCTGGCAGCCTGGGGCTACATGCCGAGCTGCTGAGTTTTGTATCTGAGGAGCTGCAAATTGTGTATTGGCTGAATGATGGAGCTCTGCTGCAGTGTCATTGTTTGGTGTGGTGTGAAAACCTACTGCCCATTCCTTCATGGTGATAAGAAAAGTGAATGCCTAGATATACCATCTCAGTCAGCATTCAGTTTTCTGTATATTCATAGCAGCAAATTAACCAGAGATAAAAACCTGAATACATTCATTTTTATATCAGGACACTCTCTCACACAGCCATCATGCTGCAGAAGGTTTCCCTTCGTTCATGCCTGGAGGGGCAGCCACCACTGGGGTGGACAGAGCAGCTGTGGGACTCCACACACCCATGGTTTTATGGCTGAGTACAACAGGGAATGCCACGTTCAGCTGCAATGGCAGCAGCAGTGTTGCAGGTAGAATGCAAATGACTACAATTAGCTGGCATGGGGGTTGATCATGTGATTTATAGTCCCATTAATAATAACTGTTTATTTGTTATTGCAGTATATCAACAGTGCTGCAATCCATCAGGTCTATACCAGACGTGAAATTATAGATTATGGGTGTGGAGAAAATTGGAAAAGGAGGAAGGAATGATTTGTAAAATCTCCTGATCTTATACATATAACAAATTTTCTTGGGGGCAGTTTGGTATCTATTATTTGCTGTATGAAAGGAGCAATATACGCTTTGAGCCACTGGGGACCTCTTATCTTTCATGCTTGCCACTGAAAAGCTTTTCCCTGTGTTCTCAGGTTTGACGTACAAAGCCACACCACACATAACACTCTAAACAGCAGGTTAGTTAATGTTTGCCTCCGGGTCGAGGCACACGGAGGTGCAGTGCTTCCGTGGGGCTCTGCAGGATGAACCCTGATGAACATAGCTGTGGTGATCCCAGGTGTCCCTGCCCAGTCAGCAGGGAGTTCCCAACCCCAGGGGAGTTTCACCCTGCCAGGTAATTGCCAGGTGAAAGATGAGTTCAGTGCCAGGGCTTGGAGGCTGGTCCGGGGCAGTAGAAGATGGGGGGCAGCCCTGCAGCCTGGGGGCTGCTGATGCTGCCTGCCGGCAACGCTGCCACTCAAGAGAGCATCCCTGATGGACATGCCCTTCTTCCCCGGGCACAGTCTCCAGCCAGCAGCTTTGACGTGCTTTTTGCTAACACGAGCGTACAGCACATAGCATGGGCCCTTTTGTGTTTCGGGTCTTGTTTGGCCTGCAGTAGCTGTAAGTTGTGTTGCAGGCGCAAGCAGAACTGCAAAGTCCTCAAGCACAGCGTTGCCTGTGACTGCAGAGCTTGCCACCACCTGCCTGGGTTAGGGGACGTGGCAGGGCATGGCCTGGCCCCTGTTTTTCCACTTCTTATTACAGCAGCTTGGAGACCCACGTGCGAGGGCCCTGTCGGCAGCATGGAACAGTTAAAGTCAATGCTACTAAAAATTACCTTTCAAAAAACTGCCTCTGAGGCTTTCTGAAATGATTTAGAAAATGTTTACAACTGCCTTTCATGTTAAAACCAATAGCAGAAATAAAAGGCTGGCATTTCTAGTATCTCCCACAAATAACCCCCTCACACACCACGAGAGTCATGTCACTGAAATATCACAAAAACCATGTCAGGCAAAGACAAAACAAAAGCAAAATACAAATGAAGGCCTCGATCCCACAAAGTTCAGTTCTCACAACTAGTTTAACTGGTGTGACCTCTCCCATTGACTCCTGTAAGACAACCAGCATGCTGCAAATTAAGCACAAGCACAGATGTTGTTCCTGAAAATGTCTGTTTGTGGAACAAGTTATTTATAATAGGAAATGGCATCTGTGTTAATTTAAGAAAAGCTATATATGCACCAAGCAAGGATAATGGGTACTTTATAGTCTAAACTGGAGTGGGACTCAAGGTGAGCTCCTTGTGTGCAAAGCTCTGCAGCCCCGGAGAGGCACAGATGAGTTATGGCCTTCCTATTTCTTGCTTTGAGGATGCTCAGTCTGTCAATCTATTGCCAAGTCTACCACTCTTGTAATTTTAGTGCGAGGGTTTTTTGCATCATCAAGTCCCAGGCTTGCCTTTTGCAGTTTACAGGGATATTTTAAATGTAAAAGTAGAAATCCGATGTGATAACCCTGAAACTTTTTTAGGAATTAATGGCACCCAATTTAGCCTTGTAAGACTGTGGAACAGCAAAGATGAAGAAGTAAAACTCTGGCAGTATAGGAAGAGAAGTTTCATATTTTAAATTCTAAAAAGACTTAAGGTCTTTGAATCCAATGGTTTTGAGCCCTCTGCACGCCTTCCTAACCTGAGCTGGGGATTGTGTTGACTCCTGAAGTTGCAGAGGTCCATGAGCCTTAATATTAAATTTTGCAACAGTTCTGACTGCAAGATGCCAGGAGCTGCCATGCAGCTTGTGAGCGACAGGACTGGAAAGCTTTTGTTGTAGCCATAAATCATTATTTTTTCCTCCCTCACAGAAAATTTGGCCATAAATGCAGCGTTTGTCAGGGGCTGTACTTAAGCGTTCGCTTCGCTTGGTAGGTTGTGATCCTCCTCTACCACACACAGACGCTGCATATTGCACACACCTCTGCAGCCCTTGGGATGGAGCAAGGGCTGCGAGATTTAACCCTTTGGGTATGTTTTTTTACTATTGTGCTGTTGAATTCTAGTAATTAATAAAAATATGAATTCTGGTTTGAAAAGCTATGGTTGCTTATGCATTTTTTAAATCAGTAACTTTTTCTAATTAATGGAAGCACAATAAAGTAATTGGAAAACTCAGTATTATGATGAATTGATAGTTTTCATATCAAAAGAAATGGAAATCTCAAAGGCTGATTGGATTACACTGAAGAAGCCAATATTGCAGAACTTCTATTTGCTTTTATGTGTGGAAATTCAGTGTCATCTAATTTTTGCTATTTTTTGTGCAATTTCATGTTTGTTGAAACCAGCGCTTTCCAATCTTCTTCTCCTTCCCCTGGGATAGCCCAGTGTTAAAACCTTAAAACGTGCATAATTTCTCACTAAAAGCAATTACTGGTTTTGCTTTGTTTATGGTCAAGAACAGCAGTACTTGTTAGCCTACCTAAATTATCACAGATTCAATTTTTATGTAGTGTGAAATTATTGGAGAATCAAACCCTCCACCGTGGCAGATGACCCAAGATTGCAATAAATACTCTGGACGAAGAATTCCACTACGTGTTCTTCATCCCTTCCTTTTATCTGCCAAAGGCTACCTCAGGATCAGTGGGTTTGTAGATAAAAGGCAGAAAATGGTGCAGACAGCAATGATCTGTCACCCCTGCAGTGACTGCTGCAACAGGGGACATTAGGATGGTGCTGGTTGATGTTGCTGGAACTGATAAACACCACTGCCTTCATCAGCATCTGGTAATGGTTTTTATTGTCATGGTTAGGGCTAAATGTCATGCCAAATGGCATTCACTTGTGCCAGTGACGAAGGGTTTGGTTTTCTGTCCTTCTGGTTGTAAAGCTCAGTTCTCACATGGCCGGGTGGCACTGGCTGCTATTTGTCATGACTGCAAGTACAGCACGTTGGTTGTGGGGTTATGGCAGGTAAAGAGGACTCAGAAGTCAGCCTGGCCTGAAGCACTGTCTCAGCAGCAAAATGGTTTCTGGCTTTGCAGCTAAGGGGCTGTGAGATAGTACAGTGCTGCACTCTAACCACAGCCCTCGCTAGCACAGCACCTCCAGTAAAACCATGCAAGCTGAGAGCCCACGGGGTTTCCTAGTGCCCTCCTGTGCCCAGAGAGCTCTTTCAGGCAGGAGCAGCAGGCTCTGGGGTTTAATGGGTCCTTGGTGGCAATTTCTGAGTGGTAAAAAGAAGGTTTGTTTTGGAATAAGACCTTTGAAGTGAGACAACCTGTGATGGTGTGCACTCTTATTTATGCAATAAACACACCGTGATTTTTATATTCAGTGACATACGGTTACTTAAAGGCCTCTGAATTGCTGAAGAAAACTAATTTAATTGGAGTCAAACATGAAAATACAGGGCAGGACCAAATACTACTTTAGAAAGCAATTCAGTATATTCAGCTGATCTTATTCTAGCAGGGGTTTTATTTTTAACTTTATGATTATGGATTTTTATAGTGTCACGTCAACATAAAGGGCTTTTCTTCACAGCAAGAGCAGAACAGAGGAAGTCCAAGTAAATGAGATCCAATGTCCTTCAAGGAGGCAGTGGTAAACATGTTCTCAAAGACGGAAAAGTTCAAATATAAACTAACTATGCTTGCTGTGGGGAGAGAAAAGAATACAATAGCTTGATTATATTTGAGAAGACAGCTGGTTGAAGACCAAAATCAGTATAGTTATCCCCAAAGTCTGCCACAGTGATATTTCAGAAACCCATTCAAACCTCATGTGGCACAGACAGACAAAAATAAATCTGGTAGTGATAACTCAGTGTCCTGTTCTGTGGTATCTGTTTAATCCCAGACAGCAGAAGCCCTTCAGATCCATTCACAGCCACAGTAGGAAATTTTAAAAGGTGAGCAGAAAAGAAAGGAGAACATTTGGAGGGAGAAAGTTCCACAAAAGCTAATAAGGAAAATGGCTGTGGTTGTGCAAGTGAAATTCCCAGGTGGGCAGGGTGCTTGCCTGGGCTTGGGGATCTGTGCAGGATTCTCCCCACGTGGCTGCCACAGGGAGCCGAAGGAGCCCTTCTCCATCCTCCACTGCCTGTGGCTTGGTGTCCCTAGGAGCTTCAGATAAAATTAGTACGGAGCCATGTGTCCTGTGATTCAAGCTACACTTGTTTTTCAGCTAATTGTCATCCTGCTAATGAATGCCAAATAGCTTTGCTCATAATAACAGTACTTTAGCATCAAGCATCAGCTTGAATAAACCTTTAAAACAGCCTATTTTAAGAGGATTAGGAAAAGGAGTGCTATTAGATCAAACCAAGTGATAGAAATGCCATGGGCCAAAAACATTAATTAGACTTAGTTAAAGCTTTCGGTAATGCAACTGAAGTTAGTTAAAAAGCACATGCTCTACTTTTGATTGGGCATGTATTCTCCAAGTGGTCTCATCTCGATGCCTGTTGTACAGCCCATGTATCTGGAGGCAGAGGAGCAGGGAGGAAGGACATGGCTTTCTCATAGGTTAAAACTGAACCCACATTTCTCTCTCCCACCCTCACACTGAAGCACAAACTGTTGCTGTGGCTGAACAAAGTTGAAAATCCAGAAGATAATTCCTTCCCCTTCCATGGTCAGCAGGGAAGTCTAACACTAGTTGACACTGGGCTCCACCTACTTTAGCAGAGAAGTGTTCACACCTGATCACCGGGATTTGTGCTGTTGGTGTCAGTGGTCATGGACCCATCAGAGACCAATTGCCCCATCCATACTCAGGTGCAGAGCAGCTTCACTCCACACCTCTGCTGTTGTATTTGCAGGCAAAGGCAGATGACTTTTGTTCCCAGCCACTTGCATTCAAGGTGCTTTCCCATGCAATTTGCTGAATTAGAAATATGTCAGTAAGACTGTAACAGGTCCTGCCCAGCCTCCAAGGTTAGCTGTTAGACTTGGAAAAAGTAGTGCTGAATAATTTTAAAAAAATAATAATAATCACAAATATGGTCTGCTTTAATATTGGTACAGGTTATTTCATTCTAAGGCAGTTCTTTGAGGAAACAGCTTTTGCTTTCTCATTTGTTGAAGATGAATTGGTACAGTAGTTCCCAAGGCCATTTATTCAATGGATCACTAATAAATACATTGCAGCTGTTTGGCTTCTCTTTCTTGTTGTGACTTGTTTTAGCTTCTGGACATGTAGCTCCATTCTGCCAATATTTTATGACCAGTTTTTCTATTATTATTTTTTAACATATTATGCAAGTGGTTCCATCAGCACTAGAACTACCGAAGTCTGTTTTTCTAGGGCTTTGTATTTCATGCACAATTGATTTTCATGTCAAAGAAGGTGTAGGATCCCACTGGAGCTTTTCCTGAACTCAGAACGCTTATATTGGCTCCCTCTATGCATTCTCTAGGAGTCAGTAAGCCAAAGGCTCACTAAGCCTTTCCCATGCAGACAGCATGCTGAGGGTCCCTCTCCTTTTCCTGGCCTGCTCTTCCTCATTTCACAAGACTGGTGTTACTACCCACCTTGTTCCCTCTCTCAGTTAGCGTTGGTTTGAATCTGCCAGCACGTTCCAGCTCCATCCAAGAAGATGGACCAGCATACGTAGGAAACCCTGCTTTTTTTTTTTTTTTTCTTTTCTACTTCTTTTGCACTTGTTCAGTCCACTTCCACAGGTTTCCATATACGGACTTCTGTGACACTTCATCTCATTTGAGAGATGCTGCAGAGACATTGCATACTGTCAGCAATGTGAGACTGCACACAAAAAAACCTTACCAAGGAGCATCAAAGCCTGTGTCACAAATGGAACAGCTACAAAGACCCTAAATGACTTCTTCCCTGTTGTCAGCACCACAAAGCAGCAGTGGCTCATATCACTATAGGACACTGATTAAAGGAATTAAAGCAGAAGCAAGCTTGCAAATGCCAGGGGTTTCCTTCCCCAAGCATTTATAATGAAGGGCAGGGAGGTGGTCCCAGAAGTACAACATGTTAATCTGATTAATTGAATGGGAGACTGAAGACTGGGGGTGCATTTCATCTCACCTCAGCTGAGGCCTCCAGGTGTCTAATCTAAGCAATTGCCTATGAGTCAGTGAAAAGAGACATCTCTGCATTACTGGTGGAACTACCATTAGGTGCTGAAGGAGGACCTGGGTGGATGGAGATCCTGCAGAGCAATTCCTCTGCTCATTATGTGAGAGAAAAATAATAGCAAAAGATCGAGACAGCAGTGTCAAATGCTTTGAAGGCTGAAGGTTCAGTTATCCATTGTGTGAAATCAGGGGCAGGGGGTGGGCGGGTCTCTTGTCTTTGACTTACTGATAGTGGCTCGCAAATGCCACCCCTTCCTTATAGTCCATACTCTTTTCTGTATTCTTTTCTGTGTAAAGAATCCAGTGCCCTGAGCCCTGGAGCGTATCAGAGGGATATGGGGAGCTCTAAATGAAGTAAGATAGCCCTTTACCTGATAAAGAGGAGTTGAGCTGCTTTTTTTCTCTTTAAAGAGAGTGGAGCAACATAAACAGAAAGTTGCCATACATGTAGTTGAAATCAGAATTTAAAGCGTAGGAAATCAGCTACATAAGTTGCTGGTTATGTGCAGCAGTTAAATAGCATAAATGGGGATTTAAGAAAAGGTGTTGTGAGAGTGTGCCCAGTCAAGGGGTTGGTCCTCTTCAGGGCCCCTCTGGCTGGCAGCTTCCACATCTGCAGCATTTTAGGGCTGGGAGCAGCTCCTTCAAACATTGGGAAGGGTCTTTCAGTTTGCTTTGTCCTATCAAAACTGCGCAAAGTACTTGCGTCCTTTTGAAAAGCTCACACAACCCAAAGTTGGTTCCTCCGGACACAAATTGGCCTACTCAGATGAAACTCTGGGGAATGCACATCACTTGAGCATACCAGAAATTTTATAGTCGGCAAGTTAAAAATAGACTTCAGCTGAAACAGCTGGGTGGGCCATTGATATGAACCCAGGTGGAGCATCCTAAGGGAATCAAAGGTGAATTGTCAAATTACCCACCACCACAACAGGCATGGAAAAGTCAATATGTAGGATAGGTTCTCCTTACCAGAGAGCCCTAACGAGGGTACTGCTCAGATTGTCTGTTATCTATTGACTGTAAGCTGCATTTACTATTATCATTGCAGTGGTAGTATAAGACATCCCTGTAGGTTTACTTAATTCATTTACATGCAAAGGAGATTTTCAGGTCTTGCTCACCAGTGTGTTTATAAGGAAAAGGCTGCATCTGTGCTGCCTGGACAAGCTGTCTGTTAGTGAGTTGGGTTATAACATGGTCTGCTTCTCCCAGTCTGAGCTTGTGTTCAGAAAGCACATCTGCACATCATCATCTAGTGGTGTATCACACGGCTTTTCATTAACAGGAGATACATAAGTTGCTATACTAATTAAGTTAAATCACTGAGCTTCTGGGTGATGGAAGATCCCTGGGAATACATTTAGACACAACAAGGTCACAGAAGGGGATCAAGAGGAGAGTTCAGGTTTAGGGGGACAGTGCCAGAAAGAAGAGCTTGTCCAAGCCCTGGGTCCCAGTTGTCGCAGGGTGCCTCATCCCCGGTGAGCCGAGCAGCACCCAGAGGTGGCTCTGGGGAGCGGTCCATGGCTAGGATGGTGTGGGTTTGCTGTGGTTTCTTGGGTTTGTGTTCTGAATCTAGCAACCGGTTTCCTAACTTTCTTTTCCCAGAGGATAAAATTCGCTTTGATTCTTACCTCAGTCTTGACAACATCCCAGGGTAATTAGGGTAATGGCAATTAGTAAGGTGTACCCTTGCTTACAAAGGAAGCACCAAAGTTATCTTGTGTGCCTTCTGCCCTGTGAATGTTTTGTGGTTCTCTGCTACCCTGGATGTCTTGTTAATTTTTTTTCATGTCCACCAAATAGAGTTTCTTTTTTCTGATTTAATCATCTATTGAGTCTATTTTAGTCTTCAGCATCCAGGACATTTTGTAACAGGGGTGGGGTTTTCCATGACTTGGCTGTTTGAAATAGTATTTCATCTGTTCTAAATCTTCGGGCAGATCTGAGATTTCTCTGATTGTCCCCAAGCGTTTGCAATAAGAGAAAAAGGTGAATAACAGCTGCTTGTCAATATCTCTGTGCATCCTCATAAATGCATACTAAATGCATTATCTGGCTGTTTAATGAGGATTTCAATCTAAATTCATGGGAAGATATTTTAAAGAGGTCAGAATTTATTACTCATGTCCAATTCACTGGTGCAATGTACTTGGGATAAAATCTGACAGAAAAAAGGCAAGTTTTAAGTTGGGTAAAGTGGAACAAGCACATGCTTTTAAGAAGTATCCATTTCTTCCATCCTTCAAACCTGGACCTGAGCCAGAGAAGCTTCAAAAGCAGCACAAACCCCAGCTCAGGCAGGAAGAGAGTGCCAGCATCTCAGGGTAACCAGAGCCTTTTTTTAGTTGTTTTAAATGAATTTTTAAAAAGAAGGAGCACATGTAGTTTCCTCTCTTTTTTATCTAAGCATAGCTGCAGTCAGAGTGTGGTTAGCATTCCAGTTCTCAGCTAATATTTTCCTTAACACGCATTTTTGATCTCTGTTCTGTAAGCATGATGACAGCCCATGGCGGATGCAGATGTTTTCAGTCATTGATGTATGTAGCTGATAGTCCTGAGAGGCACAAGGCGCCCAAGCAGGTTGTCTTCCAAGGTTTTGTAATGCTTGCAGTCTCTAATGTGATTTATGTTTGATTCTTATAAATTATAAATACATGTATTATACGTACATCTTAAAAAGGAATTAGTGAGGATGGAGATGAGAGACATTTCTCAACTTCTTGTAGACTCTTTCCCAAGCCTTCAAAATTATATTTCCTCCAGATGAGGTTCTGATGAGGTTTAAATGTCTACAAATACTGTGGAGATGACTGCTGGTCTATAAGTCAGCCCTGGCTGAGGGAAGCACGTTTGACTGCTAGGGGTGAGACATCCCAAGCAAAAATTGGTTTCTGCTTTGCTTTGCTTTGGCCCCTCAATAAGGACTATATTGTGTTCATGGTGGTTCAGGTTTGTGGTACTCACACAGAGTGAAGGTGCCATATGGGTCAGTGAAAATGCTGATGTCCCCTGGCTGTCCGGTTCATATAGAGTGAAGGCAGAGGGTGCAGAAGTGACCACTAGCCATGTATTTATAGATTGCTGCTGCATTATGCACCACTGTCAGGTGTAGCCTATGTGGCTATCCACAGGGATTTAGCCGAGTTGTTGGACTGGGAACATTCACTCAGTTACTGTGTCTCAGCTGAAAACTGTCAGTGAACAGCTGAGGAATGGGGTTGGTTTCAAGCCATAGTTAGGATTGAACAGTGGCTTCCTCCATCCTACAATTTTCCAAAGCAAATAGATTTTGTGGCAGATTTTCTATGCTGGTCGCAGTCACGAGGTGATTTTACTTTAAAGACTTATACACAAGTAGTAAATCAAACCAGTAATATGTGTGTGTATAGTCCACAAACAAACAAAAATGTGGTTTTTATCCATTTATCCCTGTTAGAAAGTATATTCAGACAATTGAAAAAGTCCTAAATACTGGACAATGTCTTTTACTTTTGTGAATCTCAATGAAATGCAGTGAAATCGGCCAGTGGTAAGTCAGTAGCAGTACAGTTACCTTTACAACTTAGATGTCCATAGCTGGTGGTGTCTCAGTATTTTGACTCATTCTGGATTTGAACTGATCTCTTTGTAAGGCTTTCAACAACAAGTCAAGGCTTAGGATACTTGAGCTATTGCACCTCCTGGTCTGGTGCCATGTTTTCATCCATCCATCCATTCAGAAGAGACAACAGGGCTGAATGAACTCTTTCTACTTGTTTGGTTTTCTGCCTAACATTTGCTGAGTGATCAACCACATCTCCTTGGCTAGAGCCAGTGCTACCTGGGGGTCGCAGGTGGGCTGCAGCCAAGCAAGGCTCCCAAGCTCAGACAGAGAACCCAATGGTTTTATCAGCGTGGCTATAGGCCAGTATAAGCTTAGCAGCCTTCAAAAAAAAAAAACCCAAACAACTTAAAAAGGTAGGTAAGCTAAGCTTAAATCTCTCTTTAGGACTGCTTTATAAGTGACTTTTTGTTTTAAAATAGAAGTAGTTGAATGATGCTCATGATTTTTGACAATCAAGCTATATCTAAGTTTTTATCATTGGACAAGGTGAAAAGTTAGTGGTATTTAACAAAACAGATGCCATCAGATGGGAGGGAAACTAAAATTTGCTACTGGATTTATTATTGTAATATTTGCCAGGGAACATGCATTCCTTTTTTCTTAATAATTGATAAAATTTGCTTCTTTTGAAGCAGGCATCTAAAATTTGGGAAGTGGACATGCTTCTTTGTCCTCTGGGGAAAGAAGTACAACGTGGTTATACCTAGTATAACCCCCATGCATTGAAAGGTTGAGGTAGTGCTGTGTTACCCAACATCCTTCTGACTTTTCCCAATTTCTGAAAGTGTGTTGTAATGTCTTAATATTATTTTAGGGTAGCTGTACATAATATATCTGTATTTCAGCTATATTAAAACAACAATTGATATTAATTTGCCTATTATTCAAATAATAGACGTGCATATTATTTTATATGTGTACATTCTTAGCACCAGCTGTCAGATACACATACATATTGCATACTTTGGGTTGCTTGCTAACAGTAGCTGTCTTCTCTCATCTTTACCTATTGCTCCTTTTCATACTGGTGACATGGGTGGGAATGTCATAAGCAAATTATTTTTACAAAGAGTCAAGTTCCTTTCTGATGGCATTGAAAGAGAGAAAACTAGAGATGAAGAGCTTTATACAGACTTAGATAAACGCCTGCAATAATAACAGGGGATATTTTCCTGTCCAGAATATTATCCCCACAGCTGGTAATTTCTCTCCTTCTTGTTCCTCTGGGAAAGCCTGTGTGTCAGATACTCAAGATACTTAGATATCTAAGCACCATGTGTATTAGATACTCTATACTGCAAAAATGCAGTTGCAAGCATAGATTCAAATTATCTAATTAACCCAACAATAAATAGTTTGTCTAGAAGCTGTTTTGAGTGGAGGGCAACACTAAAGAAAAAGATAAAAAGCCAAAGTCAGTTCTGTCCCACTGCCAGAGTGTGAAGCCTACAGCTTTTGAAAACTTAAGCAAGGAGTTTTGATCTTGAAAAACATGCAGTGAGGATGCTTGAGTGCATAAGTCCATCTTTGAACGTGGCAAGTGTCAAAGATAGGCACAAACTATTGGAGTTTTTTTCTTCGATTTTTTTGCAGAGACAATGAAACACATTTAATTTTAGGAGATAATAATTTGCTGATGTTTTACTCAATTAAAATATTACTGCAAAGAGCCTGACTTAGTGACAAATTGGTTCAAGATCATAGTATATTTTATAAGTAAGGAAGAAGTTAGATGTGTATTAAAAGTTATAAGGCCTTAATTATTTTTAACCTTCAGCAGTGTAGATTCGAAGCAAGGGAAGGAGGCTGAGATGATGTGCTCTGGCAGGTTAACATACAAAGTGGCAGCTGCCTGGCACTTGCTGAAAGAGAGGGAAAATCAAACTCAACCTCAGTGAGGCTGATCAGGAAGGTGTCGTTGGAAATGTGACAACCTGCATGGGCATCTCCTGAGCGGATCCGTTGCTTCTCTCTTTCATGCCATGTCTGCAGTTTGTCACCAGCCCCAGTATGTGGGCATGCAGCTGGGGTGTCAGGAGGTTATCTTGGCTGTCTCCCTTTTATCTGCAGCTGGGAGAGCACATTTCTGCGTAAACAGCTGTTTATTTCAGCTGGAGGAAAGGAATACTTTTCTTTCTGGAGTGAAAAATACCTTTGCTATATAGCTATGTACTGTGCATGTAGCCAGGGTGTATATTGCACTTTTTAAAACTGCCAGCAACCCTCAACATTGTAAGATACTTCTGAGTTTATTTTACTGTTAGAGAAATCGAGCCCTTCAGGTCTTACTGAATAAACCTGGAAAGGAACAGGCAGAATTAGCAATTACCTTTACCACCTTTCATGTTCCTGTCAGTGATAGCTATGATGCTTGTTGGTTTGCCTTTAAATGCAGGTTTTCTTAAAGGAAAAAAAATGAGAGTGGAATTCACCTCGCAAAATTTCATTTATCCAAAAGCTCAGCATACTCTAGGTTAGTTATCCTAGCTCCTACTACAGTGTGGAGAGAGAGATGAGTGCTCTAAAGAAGAGCTCAGCTCATGCTAAAGAGGGAGGTACCTCTTCTTCCTCGAGTGGGGACTAAGCCGCCAGATCAGATTTGACTCCTGCTTGATGAATCCCACCCATGTGCCTTCCCTGTCCTTATCTTGCACAGAGGTTGCAGTGAAATCCGTTTGATAAGAGCCTGCTGGGGCAATACTTGCAGTTCATCATTTGCTGCAAGTCTGTAGTTGTAGCACAGATATATTGAGAAGGAGCCGTGATTAAAATCCCTTGCCAGCTGAGATCCCAGGAACACATATGGGGAAAATAATCTTAAGATTCACGTCTCTTGTATTTGCTTATCCCACCCTGGATGCAAACAGACCAAATTCCATCTGCAAGGGCTTTCAGCCTGCACCATGTTTCCCCACAGCAGGACCTTGCAGCACAGCTGTTTGCTCTCCACCAGGCAGGCTGGAGCACAAGGCTCCACAGCAAGAGGCATAGAACCCCAGACCACAAGAGTCTTCTCAGCTTGATACAGTGGCAAAAGGAGCCTGTGCTGAGGAGGAAAAGGGTAATGGCAAAGAAAATGAAAGAACACAGTTACTTTTTATAGATAAGACTCTTCAGCTTAGTAAAGACATGGAGGTATGATAGTGGTCTGTGAAACACTTAGAGATGGCAAATAAGGAGTGAGTATACTGTATTTCTTGCACTAGAAGGTTTATGGCTGTTGTACTGTAGAGATTTAAAACCAGTGAAGTACTTTTCCCCAGAAAATATAACTAAATGTGGGGCTCATTGCAAGAGCCCAATCATGTACCTAAGCTCAAAAAGGGTCTGACAAGTCCACAGAAGCTGGTGACCAGCAGTGACTCTTAAACATTGAGGCTTGGCCAGGAAACCTTTTAGTGGATGGGCTTTGATGGGTAAGATCATTCCTTGTCCTGTTGTTCGTGCCTTTCCTAAGTACGCAGTATTGCCTTGCCTCTAGGATTGCATGCTTGCCTCAGTATAGCCTCAAATGTAAATATTCGGAGTATCCAGAAGAGACACATGCTTCTGTGGCTTGTTGCACTGTGTTGGATTATAGGCTTCAATCAAAAAAAGGTTTTGAGAGATGTACAGGGAATAGGGTTGAAATATGATGGATGCCCAAGTTTGCGAAAACCATGTGAAAAATCTAGCCTACATGCAGCTTGTCTTTCAGTCTCATATGCAGACACAGAGCCACAGTCACACACAACTTTTGAATATTTCCAGCTACCCGTGTGCAAGGGGCCATCTGCCTGCATGCACCACTGGAGGCCGTTTGACCTTGTCATTGCGCACACGAACCTTTGGCACACCTTAATAGCTGACTTCTGCTCAACCATTTCAACCTTTGGAGCACGGCTGCACACACAGCACACACGTGCTTCCACACGTGCAGCCCAGAGCGGCCGCCGGGCCGCCCTCGCCCTAAGCACCCCTCCTCCTGCCCCGGGTGTTGCACTGCATCAAACTTCCTAACATGGAAATGTCAAGCCTAAACAATAGAGGAGCTACCAGGCAAATGGCTTGGATGTCAGCTGTGTTACATTTCGTGGCATTTAATATCCTGGGGTCTGCGAGGGTGTTGTGTGGCGCCTGGAATCACTTTCCGAGCAGGTGCGTGCCACTTGCTCCTGCTCCCTCCTTGCTATTTTTCTGCCAGGCAAAAGGGAATACTGCAGCAGGCTCGGGCGCTCCAGTATGGGGAAGCTGACTCCTGTTAATACTGCAGCATACACACAGGCTTTGCTTATATGTCCTGCCAGTCATACAGGCCATTTAGTCTTCTTCACCCCCCAGCTCCAGGTGACTCTTGTCTTTCAGAGTTGTTATATGAAGTTGCATTCAGGGGTGTCTTAAATTTTGCACAGATCTGTTTCTGAGGGACTTTAGGAAGGTAACGCTGAGTGCATCAGGATGATCAAAGCCCAAAGTGGTTTCTTCGCTAGCCGTGTTTTGGGGAGAGCTGCTGCTGGGTCTGGGGAGGGTCTCAGTAGCTGTGCTTATGACACCCAGGCTTGTTGCTGTCACCTTGGGTGGCTTTCCTTGGGCCCTCAGTAGTTGTATAGTGCTCAGCAGGAGCACAAGCTTCACACTGTTTCTCAGGTGAGGGTCACCTTTTCCCTCTGGGGAACTTTCCTGCCAGGGAACATCCTCCACTCCCTTATTTTGATAGCTGGATCCAGTCCTGCTTGCCTTAGATAAAAGCAAACTATCTTGGAAAATTGTAGAAACAGAGGAGGAGGAATATGCAGAAGAAAAAATAGGTGTAAATAATTACATTGCTCTGCCATTCAAAACAGTGTCAAAAGGGCACAATGCTTCTATTATAAAGTATGAAAATGTTATCCAAGTCCTGGCAGAAAAAGTGCACTTTCTTCAGAGTGACTGGAGGTGCTTCCTCAGGGGCCTCTTACTAGCAGAGCCATGTTCCAAAATGGATTTTCATGCAACAACAATTTTCTTTTCAGGATAAAAGTTTTTGTTTTCTCAAAAAGCTCTTCTTTTCCCTAACAAAAGAAACAAGCTGTCTGCTGTATAGCCCAGTCTAAAACCAGTTTAAGGTAGGCCATCTTTTGCTCTTACCCAAAGCCAGCTATTTTAGAGATTAGGTCAAATCCTATATAGCTGCCTGCTTTCACTGTTGCTCATGGTGTGTCTGTTCTGTCAATTAATCTCATCTTAGGAGACTTCAAAGACATTTGCATCTGTGCCTTGAGTAGTTAATTAAGCTGAAAAAGATGGAAATTAATAAAGGAATTAGGTGAACTAGCTAAGGGGAAGGTAGCAATACACTGTGTTGAAAGAAGAGCTCCTGGGCTGGAGGGAAGTCCAAGTTGTGGTTCTCAAAGCCAAGTCTAGACCCCAGCCTGGTTAACAGCCCCATTAAAGACCTGCACAAATGATAAGAAATGTGTTCATGAGATTAATTGATGACACAGTGCTGGGAAAAGTTGTCACTATTGAAGAGGATAGTGGGTAACCATGATGACCAAAATAATAGAAACAGGGTGAAATTCAATATTCCAGAGTGAGGCATACATGTGGGGACTGATCAGTTGGAAACAGCAAAGGGGAGAGCTGGGGACGTACCAGTTGGTGGCAGAAAGTCTGTGAAATGCTGATGTGATGCATTCCTAAAAAAGGTAAGTGCAGTCCTTGCAATATTCACAGTGCTATTTCCAGTGAAGAAAGTTAGATGTTCTTTGTAGTTCTGACCACCCACAGTTAAGAAAAGTTAATGCCAACCAGAAGAGGTGAAGAGAAGAGTTGGTGGAACGATCAAGAGGACTCGAGAGTCTGTCAGGTGTGAAGAGGGGAAAGTACCTTCGCTTGTGTAGCAAGGCAGCATGGATGCTGAGAAAATATGGGACTTTGTGTATAAATGTCTCAGAGAGTGAGCACCAGGGAACAAAAACAACTATTGAATCTGTAAAACCACATTGGCAAAGACCAAGTGGATTAAAGAATTAACTTAGACCAGAAATTAAGAAAAGGAGTCCACCCATTTAAGGAGATGTTCTGGACCAGCCTTCCAGTAGGAGTGAGGGCAAGATCTCTTAACTTCTCTTGTTCTGGGCATTGAGCAGGTTTAGGAGAGTACAAAATCAATGATTGCATGGCACTTGTCTCATTGACCTACAACATTTCTTGAGTCCTGTGTTCCTACACTGTTCTCAACACACACACAGAGGATGCAGTGTGCAGGGGATAAAGCAGTGAAGTGGCTCTTTGGAGAGAATCCTAAAAATTGTGAAGTTATATTACCCAAAAGCATCATAATTCTTGCATCCTGGCACATTCGTTCACACTGTTCATCCTTTGGCTTCTAGGTAGAAGCTAATTTTATTTCCAGTTGTTTGGGCTTTATTGCCGTCGGAGTCTTGGTTTGTCATGATGCTTCTTGGGTCACAGCCACCAAAGAGGGGCAATGTGGGAGTGATGGGAGGGATGTTGTAGATGAGAGTGATCCAGAATACAGCAGGGAGGGACTGCGTTCTCCAGGGTGGATTGGGACTGAGGAAACAGCTACACAAGAGCAGCTGTTTCACAGGACTGTGAAACCGTGAGGAGAGAGGTAACCCCCTAGGAAAATGCCATTAGGATTGCTACAGGCAGGGCTGTTTGCACATGGAGTCTAAGCTACTTGGTCTCACCATGGTTATTTCGTTTGGCAGCACCCAGCTAAGGTACAAAGCAGAGCCTATCACTGCTATTGTATTGATATTAGCTCTTCAGCACAGCCATGGGTAGTACTTAAATTAATAATGAGTAATAACAATTGTATAAATAAAATACCATTGTACTTGCTGAAGTGAATAAAATAGACATGAATGCATTAGATTTGGATTTTAATGGCTTAAATCTGTTGCTAAATTATTCTTTTCTAATAGTAGTTTGACTGCACGGACAGCATTAAAACCAACCGGAGAAGCAAATTGGTACTGGGATGTGCAGCAGTGTATTAAATGGGAACTCAGCCCAGGAAAATACTGTGCCTCAGACTGACGGGGTTGGCACTGAGAGCTCTGCTCTAGTAGATGTCCCCATGCTATTTCTTACCCTGCTTTTACTGGTGTTCAGGACACCACAGAGTCAGCTTATTTTTCTCTCCTGTTCTTAGTCCTGTCTTCTTGAAACACGATAGCAGTGTTAATGGTGAACATATTTCACTCGGCCTCCCTCCGGAGCTGCAGAGACGCTCCATGGCTCTGGCCCTGTGTGAATTCCACCACAGGCTCATGTGCTTGCTCAAACTTGAGAAATTATGATACAGTATTTGATACTTCTTCCTCCGCACATTTTTGCCCCCACCTCCAGCTGTCTAGGCAGTTTATGGCTGAACTGCAAGGCCCTCGGATCACAAACCTAGCTCGCCATGCAAAGCTGTCTAACCAGCAGGAGAGTTTTCATCGTGCCCCATTGCTTAAAAACTTTTGTAGCATTTGCAGGAGAACAACACTTTTGTAGCTCTGGAGCACTGCCACGCTACATGGTTGCAGCATAAGTCTTTAGGAGTTCCTGCAGGGACTACTCAAGGCTTTTTGGAAGCATAAGCAAAATTGAATTTTGCTGTCCTGGGGTGGAGCAGTCTGCTCTTGTATTAAGAAAGGAAGAAGTAGGGGAGAGCTTGGAGCTGGAAAGTGGAGACAGGGCAGAGCCCTGGGTCCTGCTTCTGCTGCTCCAAGGGAAAGTAAAGGGTTAGAGGTATCACCTGCCATGGGCTTCCTTCCTCCTGGAGCCCTGCACCTTGATGCCGTTCTCCTCCTCTTATGACTGACTTCCAGATGTAGGTAGAGGTGGTTGCCCAGAGTCATCACCAAATCCAATCCTCCAATGCTAAACCTGCCTTTAGGAACAGATATCTTCTTAAAATCTGATTTTTTAATTAATGGCATCATCTGAGCAATGTGTTTTCCTCCCTCATCTCCTCTGATCTGGTACTATTCTTTCCAGTTAAGGCTTTTTCTACTGCAGTTTTCTGCTTAAGGCTTTAATAATATTCAGACCGAAAGTAATTCAGTCACCTTTCTCCAACTCTTGTATTTTTTCTAGTATGCCTCTAAAATTTGACGGCTTTCGAAGAAAGTCTGATCTGCTGCATGCCCAAAGAGCATTTGGATGTTCTTCCTTTGGTGACCTCTTCATTCCCTCCTACATGCATTCCATCATTACATTAGTTGAAGAAACACCAGTGTGTTCCAGATGTTGAGTGATCAAATGGTATCAAAGAGCTTGGATAAAGTACTTGGTGCTGGGGGGAGGTGAGAAAGGGAGAACTCAGAACTTTCCATTTTCAGAGAGAAACTGCTGGTCCCTGCCTTGCTGTTCACAGCTTTCTAATTTGAATCCAGAGTTGTGAAAATGTGGAAACTGTGAAAATATGAGCTGCGAACACTGGGAAGCTGTAAAGCGGGGGAATGGGTAGGGATTTACAATCTCCGTTGAATGCAAAGGTTATAGATTCTGGTTGAAAATTTAATTCTTGAGAAGTAAGTTTTTGTCACTACAACAGCAAGAGAAAAGCGGCCAAGGTTGCAGAATTGTCTTGGTTGTAAAAACCTTTCATTTCTTTGCTCATAACTTTCTGGCATTTTTGTATTTGAGGCAGAAGTTTTTCAGACCTGGCCTCTCCCAAAAGGCAGATCTCATTTGAGCAAAGCCAGTTGTCTTGTTTCTGAGCCTGGAAGTGAGAGGCAGTAATAGTAATAAAAAAACAGACTGCCATTTCTTGTTTTTTTTTCTTTTGAATACTTCTGCACCGAGTGTGAAAGGTGATGTTTCATGCAGGAACAGCCTTGACTGAGGAGCTGTGCCTTTCATTGGCCCAGGGAAAATTGAGTTTGACTTGTCTGAATTACTGGCATTAGAAAATCACCTTCTGGGCTTTGCAGTGTTGTGAAGCCCTTAGTCAGCAGCAGTGAGGAAGGACTCACCTGTTCAATGGCTCCTTGAGAAAACTTTTTGAAAGAGGGGAAACCCAGTCATGGATTTAGCAGATGACTTGCAGGAAGCTACCCCTGGCTAGTACACCTCCATTGTAAAATTTCTGAGGCTGGCAGAAGCTGAGAACATCCACAGTTTTTCAGCATGGGTCCAGAAAATACATAACTGCTTTCTTGTGTCTCAGAGTGGAAACAAATGCATCATTTCAGAGGGAAGCTGGCCCTCTGCAGAGCCACCTCAGCTGTTTGTGTAGCTGCTCCCAGGGATGGGAGCAAAGTGGTGACTCCTGGAGTCAGAAGGGCTTTATAGGTCCAGTGCTGGCTCCTCATGAGCCCTTTTGCTCCATCTCTGCCATTCCCAAGGCTGATGAAGCCACGTGCTACGGTGCATGAACACAGACATAGGTTGAGCCTGTTGCTGCTGGCCTGGAGAACGTGGTGTCAGCAGAGCTCAGGGACCTTGGGGAAGTGTCCAGGATGTGATCTGGATGAAGCTGCCTCCATGTGCTCGTGCCCTGACTGAGCTAATCACTCTAATCATCCTTTCGGAGCCAGGGCAGACCCAGCAGTGGTGGACCGAGTGCAAGTTAATAAATCCAAATGGACCCACTGGGTGGTTATTTTTAACCTCTTATGGAAATAGTGGGACAGCTGTATTATTAGAGGTCTCCAACCACTCAGGTTACCTAAGGGTCCCCCACTCACCATGGCCACAGGTAGTGGGGTGCTTCCCCTAGAATAAGTAATTGTTTCTACCTGAAATCAAGAAGAACAGATGCCTGGACTGTGGTTCAGCAAATGGTTTTATCCTGAGGCCCTGCATATCCTTAATCTATGACACGTGTAAATACATTAAAAGGTTGGATATTAGTAGGCAGGGACTGTTAAGGAGAAGATGCAGTGTTAATTGGAGATACTTGTGCTAAGTGTACAAGCCGTGCAGGCTGAGATCCTGCCAGGGACCAGGGCAGTTAGCACAAGCTTCTGTGCATCCCTCTTGACAAACTCCACTTCTTAGTGCCTTCTAATGCTGCAAAATGGGCATTTAAATTCTCTGCCAGGTCAGCTATTCATCACAAACACATTTAGACTTAATTGCTAATTAATTTTCCCTAGATAATGTAGATATCTTTTTTTTCTCAGTGTGTGAAATCTAGAAGAACTTTCTGAGAACCAGCCACAAACGAGTTGACTGTAATTGGTGTTCCCTCACTTAGGTGAGAAGTAACAGTTCATCAACTCTTAATTAGCTTGGACTTTTTCGAGAGCAGTTTCCAATTTTTGACAGGAAGATATACATCTTGTTTCTCCTGTAGCAATACAAAGAAAGTCATTTTACCTTGAATTGACAGTCAGGCTGCGTTTGTTGGTGTTTTCTTCCTCCGGATGGTGAGTGCCAAGCTGCATGTCGTACCTGAATTGCTGAGCAATTACTCAGTTAGTGTCGCTTGTCACAGAGAAAAGAACACTGATTATACAAGGAAGAGAGTTTGAGCTCAGTTTAATTAAATTGTGAATGGGTAACCAGCAGCACTTGGAGTGATACATTAAGGTACAGGGCAGCTTTTAGAAATCAGCATAAGAGAAACTTTGTATTTTGTGTCTGTTGTAGGTGAATGCTATTTCTGTTCATTGTACAGGTAGGAAGGCTGTGGCAACAGAAAAATGAAGCCACCTCAGATTAGTCAGACCCGAAAAAGTGTCCTGCCAGGACAAATAGTCTGTCTGGCAGTTATCTGCTTGGCTTGTGAGCCCAGGAGTGAGCCCCTCCAGGAGGTGCTGCAGAGGAGAGTGACCCTGAAACAAGAAATGGTGACGCTGCAGCAGGATCAGCCCGGAGCCAGCACGCAGCAAGCAGTGCCAGAGCAGGTGGGCTGGCAGCTCAGGGCTGCAGCAGCCCTGAAGTGGGCTTGCCCCTCTGTGATCTTCTTAGCCCAGGCTCACGTGCAACATTAGGGCAGGAGAGAAATGCTGGATGAGAAGCTCCCAAATAATAAATTATCCTCTTGCAGCTTCTCATGGAGTAGCCAAAATTTCCTGTAAGTGGGCACACACAACTGCTCTGCTGGGGATGGAGCCTTGGCTGTGAGAGGGGATACTTGAGCGCTTTGCAGAAGCAGAGCAGTCTGCATAGAGGCCAATGAATCAGAGTTACCAGGATGGGTGCTATGTATGTGCCAGTAACGCTTGCCAAGTTTTAATTACGTATTGTACCATTATTCAGTGTAGATGAGATCTTTTGGTAAGAGGAAAGCTCTCACCTGTGTTAGCACCCTGCGGTTCACACCGATAATTTTGTCAGTAGGAAAAATTGCTGTGTGCTGCTGACTTTGGGACTAGCGATGGCCGAACTGTTTGAGTGAGGGGAAATACAGACCCAAAGGAATCCCTTGGGCTGGGATGAGAGGCCCTGGGCTTTGCAGAAAGCTTGTCCAACCTTGGGAGAGAGCTCCTCTCTGGCAGCTGGGGCAGGGGAGTAGGAGTTGGGACCTGGGGAGAGGACAGGGGTCAAATCACCCTTTGTCTTGAGATTCCACAGCAGAGGCTTTGATAAGCTGTGTTAGGACAGCACGTGCTGCAGGCATCTGTTCTTAATAAACTGAGGTCCTTTAGCAAAGTACTTGTTGATGGGATCAGCTTTTGACTACTTTCATATTAGGAACCCTCCATTACAAGGTAATTTTATAGGTGGTTTGGGTGTCCTGACAACCTGCTGGCAGCACACTTAAACTGGTGTCAGTAGAAGAAATCCTGTTTTAATAGGAAAGATGGAGAAACACATGCCGATCAGTTATTTGAGAGCCGGAGGGATCCCAGTACAAATGTTTGGAGATACAAGCTGCCACCCAGGTCAGGTTGAGTAAGAATACATTTCTTCCAAAAGTACACTTGAAAACCACAGGTTTTATTCAACATTTTAGATAACATGTTTTCATTTTCTGCATAAGTGATTAAACCAAACTTCTGCTAAGACCTAGTTTGCTTATGATCTTTTAAAAGCCGTTAAATCAATTTTTAAACTATTAAGCAGGACATGATTGTGGCTGGAGGAAGCCAGGCTATTAATACTTGGTATCGGTTTGTTAAAATACTATTAAGAAGTTTCAGTATTAGCAGCCTGTGGTGCAGATGCAGAGAGCGTTTTCACTTGCTCAATCTGCTTGTTGAGTTTTAGCTTTGTTCAAATCTGAGAAGACAATGAGAGATTGGTAATGCAGGAAAGCCTGTATGGCCTTTCCAGTCGGTGAATATAAACAAGACACATGGAAATGAGCTTTACTAATTCTAAAATTTCAGAGGTCTTTAATTGTAGTCAGTGCCGTTCCCTCAAAAAATACTTTGTTTAATAAAGCTTTGTACAGGCAATATGCATTTTTTCAGAAGCTTTTCTTTCTTTTCTTATATGCCTAGCACAGTGAAGTTAATTTATATACCTAAATAGATGCTGTTTGATTTTAATTGAATAACGGTTTCCATCCAACTAGAGCTTATCATGCATCACCAAAAAAAAATAAATAGTAATTTAGATTTAAAGAATAGTATAATCAGGTTTGCTTCAAAAAGGCCTTAAAAAGTACACATGTAATTGAAATAAAAATGATTATTTAAATCATTTTTCCTCTCACTGACTTAAATGATGATTAAAGTTGCTTATGTAAATCAATAAATTGAATCAGGCCAGTCCTGCTATGAGTTCCCCACTGTGCAGTCTCAGAGAGCCTGAAGGTAGCTGGCAGTCAAGAAGATGGAATTACCTAAAGGTGTTGGTAAGTGAGGAGTTGAATCTGTCATCCTTACCCTGCTGTATGTAGCAAGAGTTGCATTTCTGTCACTTCTATGACCACTGAACCTAGGGTGTAAAACCATTTAGTTGTTTATACCTAAACAAAAGCAGGATGCAAATCCAAATAAGCAAATGGGATGAGAACCTGGAACATGATAATGTTGGCCTCAGTTCAGAACACTTGAGTACAGCCCTGTCTTTAAATACATAATAAGACATGCCTGTTCCTGTCACAGCTTGGGACTCTGGCACACACTTTACAGGCTGTGCCTCAGAGCCAGGCCGGCTGCAATGACTAGGGCTGATGGGATCATCTCTGCGAAGGGTTGGCACCATCGCTGGTGTAGCCCTGCTCCATCTCACCAGGGCTTTGGAAATAATGCGTCGGAAAACAAGCAGTGAGGCAGGAAAGAAAGGCCACTCAGACAAGTTGCAGTGATCTCTCCAAAGGCAGCTTCAAATTGTGCAGTGGATCATGGTGGTTTTGGGTCGGTGGGTCCAACAGCTAGTCAGAGTAAAGCCACGTCCTCTTCAAGTAAATGTGCTGCCCCAAAGAAGAGCTGGTGCCTGCAGGGACCTTGTCTTAGACCGCTGTGCTTTGTGCTTCAGACATGTATGTTGTACTGGAGTCCTGCTGGCTTCCCTAAATTATCAGTGCCTCAGCCAGGAATGGCAGCCTTCCAAGAAAAAAGGAAAATGGGGAGGGGTAGGCACACAGTTCTGTTTTAAAAATGAATAAGTTGCAGTCTTCTCCAGAAGAGCCCTCACTTTTCTGTGATGGTAAGAGCAGGCAATGCTGGAGGAATAACAACCTTTCACGTGATGAAATGGAAGACTTCAGGTTATCTTCTAGATTGAATCTTTATCTTACTTCGTTCTGGTATGGACGCTAATATTGATACACTAGTCTGACTCTACAGCAGTCATTACAGGATAGGCCTCCATTGCCCGAGCAGCATCCAAGCATCCTTCCGTGTTTACGTTTTCTAGTGATGTTTAACAAGTGTCAACTTCTGTGCCAGAAGCAGCTGGTTCTTGACTCAGGGTTGAGTGTCTCTTAAGCTGTTGGCTGACAATTGTGGCAAGTTATGGTATATGTAAGCAATGCCGGTTGATGTGTTCTGTAAAGAAAACCTATGACTAGCACTATGGCACCTTAACACGGTCAGAGAAGAGCCTCAATTTTGGTTCTAGGTGAGGCCACCAGAAGAGGTGGAGAGGCCTAGACCATGGTTCTCTGGCACTGGCACTGGGGGGTTCCCCCTTCAATCTTCTCACCTAAGGCTCAGGGTTGAGAGTATGGGTAAGGTTGGTTGGAGCAAAAGCTCTGTTAGGGCCATTCTCTTTTCTCAGGGCATTCAGTTGTGCTGCCAGACAGCACAACCTCTTGGATTCCTGCTTGTCCAGCTGATGCATCACTGTCTCCTTTCTCTTGTCTCTTCAGGTTATTTCCAGGATTTGTTGAACAAGTCAGAAAAGGCCCTTTATGATGCTTTTCCAAGCATGTACGGAGAATTGTACACTCAAAACATGAAGGTCTTCAAGGACTTGTACAGCGAGCTACGCCGCTATTACCGGGGCTCCAACATCAACTTGGAAGAGGCCCTCAATGAGTTCTGGACACGCTTGCTAGAGCGGCTCTTCAAGCTGATGAATCCCCAGTACCATATCACAGATGAGTACCTGGACTGCATGGTGAAACATGCAGAGCAGCACAAACCCTTCGGGGAAGTTCCCAGGGACCTGAAGGTGAAGGCAACCCGAGCCTTCATCGCGGCACGCTCCTACGCACAGGGCTTTCTTGTGGGCAGCGACGTGGTCAAAAAGGTGTCTCAGGTATGTTGCGGTTCTTCCTTCTCCTCTATCCACAGATTGGCAGGAGCCAGTCAACTACTGCTGTTGGGGAGAGGGAGGCATTACGTCCCTTTATGTTTTCATTACAAAGCAAGCAGGCATTTTTCACTTTTATAAAGCAAACTGCCTGAGGGTCACCCATCAGTGGAAGGGAGCAACAAGCCTGGACTTCTACAGGCACTGATAGCGCAGAAGAAGTGAGGTATAATTCACCACAAATCAGTATTTACCTCATTTTAAGCTACGCAGCAGAGTGCCAAGGAGATGTCAGTCGCCCGGTCTGTAAAGCCGTTCTGTTGCTTGCCTAGATTCCCCGCGCTTCCTTGACAGGGAAATGGCATGCCTCTAAATCACACTGCCTTATTTTCCTCCTTGATGGCGATATGATGTAGGGTGTGCAGAGCTGACTTGCTATGAGTGTGCTGGGAGTACATGCAGAGAAATGCGTTTCAGCGGTTTGTGATGGGATTGCTGTGTCTGTTTTATGTAGCCATGTATATTTGTACAGCTTCTGTGTACAGAGAGGGTGAGGTTTTAAAGTGCATTGGGATCTTCAGGGATGAAAGGTGCTATATAAATGTAAATTAGCATGACCGAATCCAGGGTTTCAAGAGGAAGGAAATTGTCTGTATTCTTTACTGCAGAAGCAGCCTTTCAGAGCCAGAAGAAGGTGATTGTCCTGAAACAAGATGTTCAGGCTTTTCACACAGGTAGCGAGGAGAAAATCCATACTAAAAAAGATTGCTCGCATAGTGCATGTGGAGATGGCAATCAGCAGGTGTGAGAATCAGGGCGTGATTAAACTGTGAATGTAAAAATATAGAATCGCAATTAATTTCCTCAGAAGGTAATGTGTGGTAATGCGTAGCAAAGGATGGTACTATTTGATGCAGCAAATCCAGACTTTGATCTCAGGAAGAAACATTAATGTGGTAACAGTGACAAATGCTTTAATTTATCAATGTGGGACTATAAAACTGTTCAGCTACCCAAAAGCCTTTGTACATCTCATTAACATCACACTCTCCTGACACTTAAGACAGATAAAAGAGGAGAATGATGTAATTTCGGGGTGACCAAAGTAAAATATTTTTCATAAATCCTCTGAATGGCAGAGATTTCCAGCTCGATGTGCGTGATTCTGCCTGTAGCCAAGTTTGGTGGGTACAGCAGGCTGGCAGGGCAACTGCAGTCATGGTATCAGCGGAATGGAAGGACCTGAAATAACAACATGCAGCATATTTTTCCCCCACCTTCCTGTAGGCATCTAATCCACTGGATTTTGATTCTGGTCCCCAGTTTCTGAATTCTCCTCCTCTTGGCATCGCTTATCAAATGGGATGTGGGATACACAACCAGTCACAGATCCTCCTCTTCCCTCTGCCTCCCCTCAACCTGTTCCTCCAGGATGGAGGATCTTCCAGGAAGGTCCCAACCGTTCCTCTCTCTCACAAGAGCCCTCCTTGGGGTTGCAGTTAACCCAGCATGTTGCTGTTGTAGCACAATCTGCATGAACTGGGTCATCAAACCTCAGCAAAGCCTCCCTGGCAGCTGAATTTGTAACGAAGCCCTGTCTTCAGGAATGGGTGTAGTGCTTTAGGTAAGAGAGGGTGAGAATGCTGAGGTGGGAAATCCATTTTATGGATGCCCTCAGCTGTGTCTAAAATAAAAGGCCTGGTTTACATACTTCTCTTTACCAGACGTGCATTTACACTAGTGCCAAACGGATGTGAAGTGCTGAACTCAATCTGCAACTGGTGCTTTGGTTTTAGTCATTGTTCATGTTGCTTTATACTTATGACATTAGGAGAAAGTATATAACACTTTTATTAAGATCAGAGACTGGGATTCGACTTTCCTGTCAGCTGGTAGCAGCTGTCTTTAAAAATAACTCTTTGAGCTGAAATTTTGTACAGAGCAGCAGTGAGTGTTTTGGTCAGGAAGTCTAAGAAAGCCTGTTTAAATGGACACTTGGAAACAAATTACCTAACTTTGGGCTTCTGAAAAATTAAATTACTTCAGTTTTATTTATTTTCAAATCCCAGAAAAGCTACTGGTTTCTTTTAAAACCCTCCTGGTTTCGGCTTCTCAGACACTTCCGGTTCAGTGTTTGTCACCTGTATCCTATCGCTGTTTCAGGTCCTTGTGCCCAGTCAGCATTACTGGGCATTCTAGAGAAAGACTGGTGCTGGTTGCCAGATTTTCTGGCTGTCTTAAAATGGGGAAGAGCCTGCCCTGACTGAGCTACAGGCGGGGAATTTGTGAGATTTCTTTAATCCCTGCCGCCGCTCCGCTGTGCCCAGGGCAGCTTTCTTTCCCCAGCCTCCAGCTGCCCAATCTCATAAGAAGCCATCGCTTCGGGCGGTGCTTGGCCGGTGTCTAGTGGGCACACAGGGTTAGGAATGGGAGCGGTGTGCCGGCAGCAGGCGCTCTGCATGTCCTGCTGGGGATAAATAGTTTGAGGGCAGCTGGGGAGAAAATGGCAAAACCATTTTTCATCTTTACTGCCGTCCTAGCTTGTAAGGCAAAGTCACCCTGACAGACTGCAGGCTCTGACACCAAGATCTAAAGCTTTTAATGCCATGGTTCCTGCCACCAACGTGGCCCCACGCTGACAGCGGCGGAAGCGCTGCCATCTGCGTGACGGCTGTGGGAGGTGGCCTGGGGCACACGCGTGGCCGGTGTGGCTCCTTGCAGCCTGGGCAAAACAGCAGGGTTGGGATGGATGTGCAGATCGGTGCCCTGCCCCGGTACAGGGTTAGGGGCTACTGATGTGCCACACATGGGTGGGGGTGTTGGGGCAGCATCTCTGTGTTCACATTGAGGTCGTATGTTTCTGTAGCTATTCTTTCAGCACAAATTGCAGGTTCTCATTTAAGTTGCACAGTGTCGAGTGCATTTTTCATTGTCTGCCTGAAGTAGCTACCAAAACAGCAGCAGCTACAACATCCTTGGTGAAGGGCACACAGAGAGTGAAGGGCTCCCCCAGGGATGCACACCTCATGCTGCGTGCCAGGGCAAGAGAAAAGAAATATCCCAGTTTGGGTTAGGATCCTTTTCTTTGGTTGCGAGATTGGCACCTGCCCAGAACAGCATTTGCTGCAACTCCGATCTTCATGTGAACAGGTAAAGGCCTTGCGCTGGGAGACTTGCTGCCTGCCAGCTGCTGCTCAGAGATCTACACTTGGTGCGAGCAACTGCCAGCTTCAGCAACAAGAGCAAGAATGCGCTTCTGTGAAATATGTGGTGTAGGTGAAATTAAATACAGGGAGGGGGGAGCAAAACTATGACGGTAAAAATGGCAAGGGCTGAGAGATAACCCCTTATAAAACAAAAGGAAAAAATCCTCAGAGAGGTGCGGCATGATAAACAGGAATATCCTGGCTGGTTTTGTTATTTATTACTCACGTTACGATACTGCTTAGGCATCTAAGTCTTAGGTCAGGACTATTGCACAAAGTGCTGTGGGGTCAGGTAGCAGAGGTGATCCTGTCCACACCAGGGCACCCAGAAAGGACAGTGAAATTGCGCATGGGTCCTTGCTGGCCTCATGCATCTCAGCACCATGCTGATGCTGCACCAACGGGCAGGGAGGAGAGCTGCCCCGTGCACATCAAAAAATTTCCAGAGTCCTGAAATTCCCCTCGGAGACCTGACCACCTGTGAATCTCAGATGAAAGCACAGAAAAAGTAGATAAATAATGTTCCATTTCCAAAGGGAGGGACAGGAGGTGTTTTAAAATGAATTTTGCTCATCAGTCAGGACAATCTTTCCTTTGCTCGATCTTTGTTGCTTCTTGCTCCTGAATTTTAAGTTTCCCCATGGTAGTGGGGATTGATGTGAAGCAACACCAGCTACATAAGCAAGAAACACTTACTTAAATAATCAATTTTAATATTTCTTTGCATTTCCTTTTCTCAGTAGATGTTCTTAAGGCTGATTCTCATTTGAGTTTGAAATTAAATATGATTAATTTCTTTACTAATTCTAAGCTTTTTCACTAAATCCTGTATTTCATTTTACTGATGAAGGTTGTCTATCAGTACATTTTTATTTAAGCAATACTGTGTCTCACAATACATATCAGCCTTATTTTTAAAATTTTTATGTTAGTATAAGGTAAATGGCAGCTTTCCTATTTACCATACAAGTAATTTTTAAACACATGGTGCATCAAGCTGCATTTGGATGGGAACTGAATTCCAATTAAAAAGGCCCAAAAATAGAATTTTTAGAAATGTTTTTAATAGTTAAGTGAATGTGCTGGACACATATGGAAAATAATGTTTATCTAAACATGCTTTACATTTCCAACAAGTCAGTAATATAACAAAGACAGTATGGTCATTCCTGGTCCTCATGTCCTTTAAGACTGTAGCCATTTCTCATACCCCACTTTTTTCAATAGCTTGGAAGGACATAGTTGAGTTCTGTTTTTCAGCTTCCAGTTCCTTTTCAAGTGAAGTAGTGTCATGGTTTAACCCCAGCCAGCAACTAAGCACCACACAGCTGCTTGCTCACTCCCCCCCNCAAGTGATGCACAATGCAATTTCTCACCACTTGCTGACCAATGCCCAGTTAGTTCCTGAGCAGTGATCCACCCCGCCCAGGCCAACTCCCCCCAGTTTATATACTGGGCATGACATCACATGGTATGGAATACCCCTCTGGCCAGTTTGGGTCAGCTGCCCTGGCTGTGTCCCCTCCCAACTCCTTGTGCCCCTCTGGCCTTTTTGCTGGCTGGGCATGAGAAGCTGAAAAATCCTTGACTTTAGACTAAACACTACTTAGCAACAACTGAAAACATCAGTGTGTTATCAACATTCTTCTCATATTAGATCCAAAACATAACGCTATACCAGCTACTAGAGAAAAAATTAACTCTATCCCAGCCAAAACCAGGACAAGTACCCATAAAATTGATCTGACTGAATAAAATGAAGAATATAATCTTTTTCATACACTTATGAAGCCACTGTGCTACAACAGCTCGAGTGCAGTGAACTCCTGTCCCATGTGCTCAGTGACACATCTCCATCCTTTCGGTGGCTTAGCTTTATTCAGAGCATCAACAGTAAGTACATACAACCATAAATAACATCTTATTTCATTTGAAGGATTACACTTTTGTAATAAAATTAAGCATTTATCTAAATTGGCATCCTCTTGGTCCTGAAAAGACAGTATTAGCGTTTGTAAATAGATGTTATCAGAATGTTGTTCCCTGGCACTGGCAAGTGGCAATATCCTCATATCACCATGTTATTTCCTTTTCACTGGCTGTTATCCCACGTCTCGCTTTGGAGCTGTTTGGTTTTTGCATGGCAGAGGTGTGTGTTCTTGCGTTACGATGATGACTCAATGGCAGGATGCCATTGTGCAGAGACTAGCTTTGCCCCAAGGAGCCATAAGGTGCCACAGTAAATTATCTCTCCATCTGGGAGAAGCTCTCATCTGGGACCTACTCCCACCAAGGGAGGTAGCATTTTCCTTCAGGGAGATCATCTATTTGCTTGCATGGGATTTAATAAGCCTCCCACCTTCAGACAACAACTACCTGTACCTATAGATAGCTCTGCTTAGTAAGATACCATTCATCCAGGAGTTCAGCCTCAGGTCTGACCTCCCCTTTAAAAAAATGAGGGGAAGTAATGTGAGACGGAGTCCTGTGGGATCTCTGTGTGGGACACAAACAGCAGGTCCCAAGGGTACTGACATCACTGGTAGGGATGGAGGCAGGATGCAGCTCGCCACAGCCAGGTACAAACAGCATCTGCTGGAGCTTGCTGTTTTTTTTCTTTTTTCCCCTACTGTCATCACAAACCACAGATGGGGTTTTCTGAAAATTAACTAGTCAGTGCCTTTGCTAAAAGTTCGTGCTGCTGCAGACCCAGCAGCAATTCATGGGATGGAAAATGCCACAGGCACCCTTTGCAGGTCTGGCTGTACTCAGGAGGAGGAGGAGGAGGACTGAAGTCCCAGGAATTGAGAAGCCAGACACCCCTGCCTGTGAACACCATCTTAGACTACAGGCTGAAATAAGCTCTTGCACCTTCAGGGATTAGTTCCTGCAGCTGTTCCTGTGCTCACTCCCTCCTGCCCGTGCGCAGCATCTGGCACAGCTGCCGAGACCTGCCCCACTGCTGGGCACCGTGGGGCCCACAGGTGCGGAGGGCTGGGATGTGTCCTTCCTGGCCGAGGTCAGTGTCGCCTCTGCTGAAGTATCTCATGTTTTCTTGGCAAGCTGTCCCTGGGCAGTTTGTATGTAGGATTGCATGGCTTAAAATGTTTTAGATCTAAGTCCCAGTCAGCGTGATTCCCTCTGCAAACACAGAAGCTTAATATCCCTTTCCCCAAGCTGGCTGATCCCCAAGTCACCAACCTGCCATCAGCTGCCTTCCTGCTTTAAACAACTTGGTACAGCAGCTCCTGCAGCCCCACAGGCACCCCTCGCAGCCCACTGCTCTTACCCAGCACTGCTGCATGTAAAGCTTGGGAGAGAGCTTTGCAATAACATTGGAATTTGTTTGGGCAGATTCAAATTGAGCTGGACGGGGAGCATGCAGTCTTGAACACATCCTTATGTATTTCACATATTACTTTCCAGTATTTCTATCCATTATTATGTTTAAATCACAACCCTTCAGGGATAAAACCCATAGGTGTCCTGAATATAATAGAAATAATGCAGGCAAGCAGATATATGTCTCCCATATTTACCTGGTGGTTAAAAGTCAATTGAATCTAGTTTTCAAAGGATTGAAAATTGTACCAGCTGGAAATAACTGCATCAGTTGAACAGAGCAGGGAGTGTGTTGACTAGGCAGGTGGTGGCTTGCAATATTTTCCTCTGGAGGGAGAGGAGCGTGACAGCAGCCTGTCTATCTACATGAATCTTCCTCATTTTAATATCCAAAGGCAGTTAGGCACTAGACAGGAATCTGAAGGCGCAGATCCTCCCAGTTAGCTCTGAGTCCCGCCCTCGGGTCTGGTGTCCCTCGCAGGCTGTACTGCCTTCTGGAGCCATCGTCACTGTCCTGCTGGCTGCAGAGGGAGACAGGGCTGACATTGCTCTGTTTCACTGCCCCAGTTTGGCTGGATTACCCTAGCCTTCAGTTTTTTTATGGTTTTTTCCTGAGTCTGCAGAATGGCCATTTAGCTGCTGGGCTGTCGGGGATGGACCCAGGCAGTCTGTTTGGCCTCAGACTTAACAGCAGCTCTGGTTTGCTGGAGCGCGAAGGGCATGGATTTGGCATCAGCGTCCATCCTCTTGTGTCGCTCACCCTGTGCTGAGCTGAACGTAGGGAGGTTAAAGCAAGAGGGTCACCGAATTGCGGGGTCCTCTGTGCCCTACCTCTGCCACCAGACCCCAGCACAGCCACCACCCAGCACACTGCGCCGGCGCCCCGCTCGCTCGCTCAACAGAGGTTTGGAAACATGCTTGACGTATCTTGAATGATGGGCTTGGTGAGGCTTAAAACTCACTGTGCTCCAAGGACTCGTGGCTGTGCATTTGTGGAAGGAAGATGCAAAATAATGACTGAAGTGATTATACAATTCATTAGACTTTGAAAGAATCATATTTCTGTCAGCCCTGCAGCTGTTTCTTTTAGAGTTTTATTCTGAAAGATTGGAAAGCTTGGTTCATTTAACACACGTCAAGGTGCTAATTACATCAGGGCTGGCATAAACAGGCACAAGGCAGCTGCTGACCATGTGGCGGAGAGAGCGGGGTCTGCTCCCCGCGCCACCTCCCCTGTGCCGGCGGAGGGCTGGGGGCACCTGCGGCTCCCGCTCCTTTCACCAGGGAAATTGGGTGCTGATGGCCCGGTGCACAGAGCAGCCATGGCCCTGATTTCTGGCTTGCATACGTGGAGATGCAAAGAACAGCACAGCCCTGCTTTTTTTGGTCATAGTATTTGAGAGTCCTTCCGTGGGGAGACTGTAAAAACGAAATGTTTCCCAACATGAATGCCACGTTGCAGATAGCACTGATCACAGAGCCAGCCAGCTCCCTGGCAAAACACAAACCTGTTCTCCTGGAGCAGGTCTTGTTATAAAAGGGAGGGCAAGGCTGGCTTTCTGAGCCTGTTCCTGGGCTGTTGAAGGTCCTGCAGGCAGCTCGGCAGCGCTCCTCACCACCAGCCCAGCAGGATCCGCTCCTCTGCTTAGCCTTTTTCGGTAGCTGCTGTTCTTCATACTGACAACTTTATCCCAATTGTACAATTCCGACTGAGGGATTTGGGGTAATTGAAGTGGCTCTGAACACCCACCTGCATTTCCCAGTGCACACAGCCTGATCCCGTGAATTGAAGAACTGACCTGTTTTCTCTTAAACACTACCCCAGAATGGGTTTTTCACAACTGGCGGGAAGAACTTCCCTTATTCTATCACCTGCCTTTAAAATATGCATGAGAAGGTAAGGGAGGGTGCTATGAAAACCTCGGCTGCAGCCACCTGCATAGCTCTGTTCAGCCCCCAAACCTATGGAGGTCTCCAGCTATAGGTGCTTTCTGCCTCTAGCTGTCCAGCACACATACCTACCTCTAGAAAGCTGCCTGCTGTTTGCTGGCTTTAAAGCATCCGTCGGTTTGGAAACCTAAGTTGCCTGATGCCGCTGGGTTTAACTGGTGCTTCTGGAGGTTAGGATGGCCGTTCAGGCAGTAAGTCCTTCTACCTTGAAAAATATACCTGAGGGTTAGTTCAGGCACATTTTGACATATATCTGACACGCCTGGAGGTATTTTGGGTTCACCCCAACCATCCCCCCATCACACCAAAACCGCAGCCAGGTGCCACAGGTCCCCATGCCCACCTTGGCTCTGCACTGCTCCTCAGAGGCTAGAGCCAGGAAGGGACCAGGAGAGCAGCCACGCAGCAGGGACGTGGTCCAGCTCAGTGACCACCAACACCACAGAGAGCTCCCTGCAGGCCACCGTCAGACTCCCTTGGGCAAAATTTTTAGAGGGGACAGAGCCCACAGAACACCACCTCCACCGACAGTGTTAGGGACTAGCTCAGCCTTCTCCCTCCATCAGCCAACCTGCCCGCATCCCCGTGACAAGCCAGGGGGGTTGACAGCACTTCCAGCAGCCTGTATTTTTCACCCAGGCCTCTTTCTCCATCCCCAACTAACCCTGCTTCCCTTGGGAAGCAAGGCGCAGATGGCTCACAGCAGCCCGGGGGTGAATGTGCAAGGGGAGAGGGTGGGGGTAGGAAAAATAACAGCAACAGCTCAGCTTATTTTATTGGTGTTAAATGCCTTTCAGATGTACTTAAAGGCCCCTGAAGGCCGAGGAGTCCCATCACGTTGCAGCTAGGCTGCAGGTTCTCATTTGCTTTTAAGCCAGGCTTCAAAAGGAGAAAGGATTTGGGGTTGGGGTTTTTTTCTTTTTTTTTTTTTCTTTTCCTTGTTTGAAGCCAGCACTTCAAAAGCAGCATATGCAGCTTGGCTGCAGGTTCTGGGTGCCAAAGGAGCTGGCCACCTCCTGACGGGCACAGGAGGAGCCTTGCCGCCAGCTGCAGGAGGAGCAGAGCTGTGCTCACCCCTCACAGCCAGCCGGAGCCAGGCGTGCTGTGCCCAAGAGCCAGCAGCACAGCCAAACCGCACACCATGCTGCTGCAGTAGCAGCTTGGTACTGCCACTGTTAAAACGATTTTCCAGATGTCTGTAGCTTCCTAAAGCTCAACCTTTCTCCAATGCTTAGGAAGCTGGGAGGGGGAGGGAGGATCATTGCACGGTCAAAAAGACCCTGTAACTCCTGGACATGGATGTATGGAGCTTGCCGCAGCCCTAGTGCCTCTTGGGTCACTCTTCCCCAGGGCCTTCCTCTCTGTATCCCCCACTTCATTCTTTGGTCTTTCCAGTCACCTTTTCAGGAAATAATTGGCTTGGATAAAGAAATGCTTTCTGGAGTGAGGAGGGTGTAGCAGCTTGTAGCTAAAAGAGACAGAGTGCATGTGAAAACCCAGTAACGTATAAGACTCATCACTTCCATGCTCCTTTTTGTTGCCTGGTGTTAACTCCCGGTGTTTCAGAGGCTCTTGAATAATTTCCAAGCAGTAGGCATTAGGGTAACAGCAGAAAACATGTCTCTCTGCACCTCTCTGTTCTTCTGTGTGACCTGTCAAATGAGGTCCCAGTTCAGAAGGGTAAAAAAACCTCCCACTATTGGAGATTCAGAGAGGTCCGGGGTCAGGCCAGGAGGAATTGTACCCCTCTTTTGCATCCCTTGTGACTTGCACCAAACCTTACACTGAAAAGAGGTCTACAAATCAGTGGGTGTTGTTTGGAAAATCAACATATAACCTGGGTAGGTGCTTTAGTGGGAGAAAACAGATAACAGTGGGTCTGAGAGGGAAGCGTTCCATAGCTATAAAACATGCTTTGGTTATCTGTGAGCATGTGTGTCTGTGCAAAGATGGGTAACTTGTGTTGAACATGCAAATCACAAGTTTGATTTGTACTTTAAAGGCACAGAGGAAGGACGAGAAGGCTTTTTCCTATGTTCTGGAAAAATCTAGCCCATTCTGACGAGAGCGCTGCCCTGCTGCTGTGTGTCCCACAGAAACTAAAGCCCGGGCCATCCCCAAAACTGCCTGCATTCAGGTGTCTTCAGTCCCTCGAGTGTCTGTGCAGGGGTGTCTTGCCTGTTTGAGCTGAGTGCTTTCCCCTTCTACAAGTAGTTTCACCTCCTTGTGTCTTCGCTTCAGAAAGTTTGTAACTGTTCTGAAATTATTTTTTTGGTAATATGAAGGATAACTTAGTTCTCCTCAAATGTGTCTCAATGCTGGGAGACAGAGTAGGTGACTGGTTGTTACCCCTGAGCCTCCTGTGTTTATGTGATTCTCTGCTTGGAAAACATATTAATAAAATACATGGCAGGAGCTTTTTTTTTTGTTAGAAGGCTTTCACACTGAATGTCTTCTAAATTGGCTGGGGGGATGGCAAGGAACCCAGCTAGCGACTAATCCCCCAGCCCATCTTCTCAGCACATTGCTTGCAAAAGTCATTAATTTTACTGTAATTGATTTAAACGTTGCTCAGGAGGAAGAAAAATTAGGGAAATCAATGCCACACCGAATGCTGAGAATTATGTGTTCTCAATTTTCTGTCATATTATCTCCACACGTGCCCATTCTCTGCTGGCTGCTGTGCAAACACCGGTGCTGAGTAGTTGCACAGTGAGCCCAGCTCAGCAGTCGCTTTGGGCGGCTGTGCCATGAGCTCTGCAAACCTGCGAGCAAGCTCCAGCTTCATCCAAGACATGATACAAGGGAGACTGCAAAGATCTTTTGCTCTAGCAAAGCGCTTGCCTCCAGCAATTCACATCTGGTCGGGTGGCTCCATCAACAAAGCATGGGCACATCAGGCTTTGGAAAGTAGCCATGGAAAAGCACAGAGCTCGGCTCCTGCTACAAGCCACAGTCACAGGATAATACCTGATGACAACCTCCTTGAAATGTCAGCGCTTGTGGTGGAATGGGGCTTTTTGTGAGGCAGCCACCTGTTCCCGTTGCATTACCTCATTGCTACTCGAATCAACTACTGTATCCCCAGCTGTAAAGTTGTTTTAATTAAAATGAGTTATTGCTCAATACTGATTTGTCCCCTATTTTGGGTATATCTTAGAAGATAATACTTTTTCCTTATCACTTCATCACTGGGCTTACGCTTTAAGGGACTGTAACCACTGATGTCACTGGGATCAGAATAGAGTATGTGGATTTTAACTGAGCAATGACATAAGAACAATGTATTTTTAAGCTGGGCTTAGCTTTGTTCTGTGTATTTATTTATACCTCTGACAACTGAATGAGGGGTGCCCTGACTCCAAGTCATATCTCTCAGTAATAATTTTTTTTTAAGATCCCTGGGAAATGGCTTCTCCAATGTATTGTGCATGTTCTCTTGACATCTTAATGCAGTTGCTAGGTCACTGAGCTAAAGAAAGACTGTAGGTGCCACTACAGTTAAAGGAGAACCATATCTTCTTAAAGGAGAACCAGCCACAGCCTGGGCCAGGTTGATGGTACTTAGAGAAATCAGTTGTTGTCATGTCTGTCTTCATGCTGTGCCAGATCATTTAAAGATGAAGAAATTACGTTAGCTTTCACTCCATCTGGAGGAGTTTGCGTGCTCCTGCTTTCAGGCCACCTGTGATGAATAGAGGACGTGCTTATTGATCTATCAGTTACTGCAAATCTGCACTGGGAAGCCAGAGAGGCTCTCCATCAGGTCTTAGCTGGCATCCTTTAGCTGTTGGGCAGGGGGGTGGGTCATAATGTTTCAGGTCCTTTTAAAGGCTGAATGGTGAAAGCAGAAGGACAAGGAAGTGAAGATATCTCGATGTGCAGGTGGAGGTCAGTCTTGACTTTGCCAGCCTGGAGAAACTGCTTCACTCTCACTGGGGGGTTGTTTAACTGGAACGAGCTGCCATGGGGGGCATGTGGTCTCACGGCTCCAGCCTGAGGAGCTCTTCTTCCCAGTGCCACTGCTGGAGCTGGCTGTGCCCGAGAGGTGAGCAGGCAGGAGAGCTGCAGCACTCTCCCAGTTGTGTTGCTGTATGCATACAGGGGAAGGAATCTCAGCCTCTCCTAACTGGGGCTGGGATTCCCCTGTGTGGCTACAGCATGCCTGAAAAAACCCTGGAGGTTTACTTCAGCAAACTAATCCACAAGGACTAAGAGATGTTTGAAGGGCTCCATTCCTTAACATGCTGCAAGTCCCCCAAAGGGATGGTGCAGAATCAGGGCCTAGAGGGGCTCTGGGAGCCCCAAGCCCTCGCTCTCCTCTGCTCTGTGTGGAGCAGAAGTCCATTGGCTGGGTGGAACGATGAGGAACTGAGCTCTGGCCAAGCAAAACATGAAGAAAATACTCTCCAAAATTCCTCATCCTGCCCTGTCATCCCTCTGTTGTCGGTTCACCTCTGCAGCCTGCCTGTGAAAAAGGAGTGCTGCTGCCAACAGGAGAGGTTTGGGTCATTCTTTGAGGAAAGGGAGTGGAGCCTGGCCTCTTCCACCTGCAAAAATTAATACTTATCCTTCCTGCCAAGAGATTAAGTTGAACACTTGGTACCTGCCAGGTTCAGCAGAGCAACAGCTGGTCATGGATGTGTCACCTGCTCGTCTGCAGAGGAGAGGCTCTGGGGCAGGGGAGCAGGGGCGAGGGGTGCCACCTCACCTGGATGCTGCAGGCTCCCCACACCTGGGCCAGTGTGGCACTCCACTATCACCCGGGAGACAAAGCCACCTTGCAAGAGCGACAGTCTGGTGGTACACACACAGCTCCTCTCTGACATCCAGAAATTATCCTTGCTGAGGTGCAAAGGCAGCTTTTTTTCCTAGACCCTCAGGAACTGAGCCTGAGCCTCGGGCACCGTTGTTCACCTGGTGCTCTGCCTGCACCTGCTGCCCCAAGGCAGGTGGCAAGAGCCCACAAGAGTTGCATGGGCAGGAGGTGGCTGTTCTGTGGGCACCAGCGTGGATGCAGGTGGTGTAACTGGGGACAGGCGGTTTTGGCTGGCTGACAGCCGTGGAGAGGTCAGAGGGAGGTGGGTTGCAGGACGGCAAGCAGCTGTCTGCATCATGGGGACCCTTGGCAGCTGCCCGCACTTGCCAGTCATGCCAGAGGCCAGATGGAGTAGGTGGGCACCAAGGAGCAGGACCCCACTGCTGCTCCTCTTCCGCAGCTCTGTGTGGTGGCAGGGCACTGGATGGCCCTGCACAATTACTCTCCAGTGGTCAAGGGAGTGCTGTGCTCAGGGTGTGAAGGTCCTTTCTGTTTTGTTGGGAAAAGACACACACAAAAATAAATGCAGAGACCAGGATAAATTCTGCAAGCAGAAATACTTGTGAAATGCCCGCTGGACTTGTCACAAGCTTCATTTAAATACAGGCTTGCTGTGGTCGCCTGGGTACCTCCAGTATAGTTGCTGGGTTTACACCATACCTTAAAGCTAAGCGTGTTGGAGATGCTTTTCTGAGCCAAAATCCGTCACTTGCCTGTCTCCGTGTCCCCCACAGGCCCTGGCAGGGTACCAAATAGCTTTGTTTTCTAGCTGCTGGTGGCTGTCCTCTCTGCCACTGGATGGCTGGCCCGTGCCGCCCCAGGGGCATTTCCTGCACAGGCACCACTGCAATCCTGCTTTCCAGCCAAACCACTTCAGCTCCCTCCACTCCAAAAGTCTGCACAGCACAACCACAGACGTATGTGGGTGCAGGCAAACCATCCGGCTGCTCCCTGGTTCTCATCAGTACTGTGGAAAGTCCCACATTTCAGGGCCCAGCTATGTGACTCATTTGTGCTGCAGCTCCCGGGATGTTGCAGCCCAGTTTGTGCTGTGCGAGGTTACAGTGCTCCATGGCCACAGCTGGATAAGCTAGAATGAGCGGTGATGGGGTGTGTTGGTAAAACACGGAGACAAAGTTGTGTTCATGACTTGATTCCCTGTGCAGATTACATGCTCTGGTTGGAGTGTCACCATATAATTTGTGCGCACAAACGCTCTGTCTGGGGAAGGAGAGGTCACAGCTCCTTTCCTAGCTGCATCTCCTGGTTTCTGTGTAAATGGTCTGGTTTTGCAAGGTCTTCAGCTACAGCCTGTGTTAGTGTTCAATGTGCTCTTACCTGTTGTCCTTTCAGTCACTGTTCAGTCATGGTTATTTAAACCCTGAGATGAAAAAGAAACTATTCTTTTGTTTGCCTGTCCCTCTGCTTTGTTGCATCCCCCCTCAGGTCAGTGAGGCTGGAGACGGCTGTGCCTTCGTTGGCTTCTCCTGGGGATGAAGCGAGCGGTACCCATGCAGTGCAGCAGGACAAAGCCTCCATCTCCTGGCAGCAGAGCTGCACGGCAGCCAGGCACTGGTTTCTGTCTGCGGGAGTTGTCCCAAAAAGGAGGCGGAAAGCTCGCCGAGGAAGCAGAGCAAAGCCTTGGCGTGCATGGTGTTTCCCACCAGGCTCAGCCCCTCCGGCCGCAGTGGAGCACGGCGTTTATCCGCAGGCATCTCAGGGCTTGTTCTGGCTGCTGAGGCAGGGGAGCAGTCTCTGTTTGGGTTCTTTCTCTGAGACCTAGAAATTTTTGTCCTGGTCCTGAAGAAGGTCCTCACGAGGTTATTTTAATGCATTCCTGCCTGATGAAGCCCCAGCACCATCCAACATCTGTTTTCCAAGGCTGACTGGAATTGAGGTGCTACCATGCAGGCGGTTTTAGGAGGGGGGAAGCTTATGGATTTTCTCTCTCAACCTCTGATAGTGGGTTCAGCATGTTCATGCTCTTCTAAGGCTACCTCAAAAACGAATCTTACTGGAGTCTCCCAGAAGAAACTTAAAAGGCCATGTTCAAAGTATTTTTCCCAAGTAGTAAAGAGGTTGGGGTAGTTCTCAGCATTGCAGCTGCAGCTCAAGGCTCAGGGATTTTTCCATGTTGAAATTTTCCCCTTCCATCGCTTTTCCCCCTTTGGGCTCCTTGTGAGTACCGAGTACCTGGTACCAAGGGAGACTTGCATGCCGTCAGTTATGTTTATTTTTGTAAATGGTTTTAAAAGAATGACAAGGAAATAGCAAATGGATCTGAGCAAAGATGGAAAAAGACCACAAAGGAGAAAACACTTTAGCAATAAGACAGGGGAGTGCTGAGCTCTGCCAGCATCTCTGCAGGGTCTGCCTGGTTGTTATTCATCCCTCAGCTTACACTGACAGCCCCTTGCCCATGGCAGTCAGAGGGGGACACTGTCCCATGGCTGACGGTCTACGGGACTTTGATGTGCTGCAGAGGCTGCTGCCCTGCTCTCTGGGCTCTGCACCTGCACTGGCTCTGGGCTTATGGGACTAGAGTGGTTTAATTAAAGGTGGCAAAGCCACCTCCAGAGTCATCTCTGCAAAGCATTGGCTGCAGGTACAGTGTCTGCGAGCCACTGGCACAGGTTGTGTTGGCACACTTCGCCAGCTGCCTGCGGCTCCTGAAGTGCTTTCAGAGAGCAGTCACTTCCCAGTATCAAGTGGTCTCAATTGCCCATATTTTTGGAGTTGTTCAAGTCTTACCCCAACACCATTCTCCTTTCCAAAGATGCCAGCTGAGAACTTTCCATGTCCAGGCCCCCACTGTGTGTCCGCCCAGGAAGGTGGAGATGCAGTTCGTGGTGGTACACCTGCGTCTGCCAGACAGTGACAACAAACCCTTCCTGCAGAAAGGGCACGGTTGTGGCACTGATTGCAGAGGCTCCAGGGGCACATGTGCACCATGTGTCGGGGACACAGTTATAGCTGGTGGATAGCCCAGGCTGTCCTTGTGGCCACCAGACCTGGCTGGAAGGGAGATGGTGCTTACATACGGGTTCCTCCCAGAACGCTGGGTTCAAACACAGCTCGAGGAACAAGCAGCTGCCTCAGAGGTCCCGTCCCTCCGACAGGAGTGATGCCCAAGGAAGCGGCGGGGGGTGGAAGGAGAGGTGGTGAGAGGGGAAGTGGCTTTCCCAGGGCCACATACTCAGGGAGCCATGTTGCCTTTCAGATCACACCAAGCTCTTTTTGCCCCAGGGAAGGGGTTAGTTCATCCACATGCCCTCCCTGACCAGTCTGTGTATCTGACTCTGATCTGTCTCCCCCAGGTATCTCTCAGCCATGAGTGCACTCGCGCCATCATGAAGCTGATGTACTGCCCACACTGCCGGGGCATGTCCAGCGTGAAGCCATGCAACAACTACTGCCTGAATGTTGTGAAGGGCTGCCTGGCCAACCAAGCGGACCTGAACACCGAGTGGAAGTATCTGATGGGTAAGGTGACCCTACTCTGCAGCAGTACAGCTGCCTTTCAGCACCTTTTGAACTCTCTGAGGTAGTGTTTGGAGAGTAAAGAAAGGACCATTGGAGGCTCTTTTACCCTACAGTTTCTCTGTCCGTGACCTGACACCTAGAAGCTATTGCAGGACATTTTGATGGGCATTAATACCATTAGAAAGGACACTGGTGGGCTGGCTAACAAGAGCTTAGTGTTCATCTTGCCTGTGCTCATTTGGGATTGCCCACACTTTGCATTCAAGTCATGCTTCCTTCCCTCCCAAGTGTTGAAGCTTAGGGACAGATCCTGCCACCTGTACGCTGTCAGAGCTGCCTCCTCATCCATACCAGAGCACTTGTGAGAGAAGCACTTGCAGCCCTCCTTGGGAGGTAGCCTAGAAAATAGCTATAAACTGTTTCCATGGGCGGAGAGCAAAGGGATTAGAATCACGTACTTCTAAACAGAAGGAAGTGTCTTAAACAACTGTATGGGGAGGGGGAAGTTACAGGCATCACCAGGAATGGGAAAATTAGGCTTGTATTTTAAATAAGAAAAGAGCTCATTTCATTTTTGTTTTGTCACTCAGCTAAGATTATGGGTCTTTTAAAGTGGGTTGTATCTGTATAGAGATAGCCATTTCATTGAGTTTAAAGCCAGAAATATCACTGTGATGGTGTGGTCTGATCTCCTGTGCAACACAGACTGGAGAACTTCAACCAGGTGTTTCTGCAGGAAATTCTGCATTGCCTGATCAGATCTGGGCATCTCTTTTAAGAGGACCTCATGAGTCAGTCAGCTGGTTTTCCAGAACCTGTGGCTCCTGGTTTAAATGAGAACTATTGCTGAAGGTGGCTTGTGGAGCTGATGGACACGCTTTAAGGCTGGTGAGGGTCTGTGTTTAGAAAATTGTGTTTGTGTTACAGCACATGTCCTCCCCCCACCTGCAGTCCATCAGGGGAAGGTGTTTGCAATGGTAAAGCTCTCACTCCTCCTTCTTCCCACAGAGCATCACCCAGCAATCTCCTCTTTCTCTCCCAGGTTGTACATTTAGACCTGGAGTGATCTGAGACCTGAGGGAGCCTTGATGTTTGTCTAGGCTCATGGAAGGCAGGCACCAGAGGAGATGAGCTTTGGGCTTGGCCTTTTCCCTTGCCTTGGCACCCACTGCCTGGCCAGCAAGACTGCCAGCTCACTAGCCAGCTGCAGCCTGACAGGCTGGCACAGGGTTGACGTGTGGTGATGTTAACAATAAAAATCCTGCTGAAGTTCAAGGAGTGTCATCTGCCTCTCAAGGGACATTGCAAAATAAATATTGAACCACTGCACACAGAGGCCAGTGCACTTGCTCAGTGAGGTGCATCGGCCAGCTGCCTGCCTCGCTCTGGGGGCTAACGAACCGAGTGGCAACTTACTGCAGCTGATTGGAAGTATCCCCCATGAGAGCAACTTGGGAGGCTGCTGCAAAAGAGGGGGAGGAATATTCCCTTCCCCAAGGGTTTACACAAGGACTTTGATGGCGCTTTGGCCTTTCTGACCTCAGCGAGCCAACTGTTACCTGTCACTGGTTTCCTGGCAGGATGACTACCCGTCTCCTGAAAGGTCAGCTTACAGCTCTCCTTGATTGACAGGGAGGCAATTCCGGGTGAATTTTGCACTTACTCTGGCTTCCTCTTCCCCAAGAGACACTGTAAAGGGGTGATGGCTAGGAAGAAATTAGAGCTTCTTTCAAATTGCAGTTGTACATTTTAATGTCAAAGGTCACAATTTGATCAAGCAGTAGAGCAAGATGTAGAGTCAAAGGCAGCAGTTCACTGGCATTGTCCATTCTTCATCCTTTCCCAGGCCATCCTGTGTAGCTGGAGAGGATTTTGTTACACTAAACACAGAGTTACACTTTTGTCGTGGTTTAACCCCGGCCAACAACTAAGCACCACGTAGCCGTTCACCCACTCCCCCCCCACACCCAGTGGGATGGGGGAGGAAATCGGGAAAAGAAGTAAAACTCGTGGGTTGAGATAAGAACGGTTTAATAGAACAGAAAAAAAACTAATAATGATAACACTAATGAGATTACAACAATAATAATAAAAGGATTGGAATATACAAGTGATGCACAATGCAACTGCTCACCACCCGCCGACCGACCAACCCGGAAATCCCCCCTCCGCAACGCGCCCGCCGCAGTTCCTAAAACGTCATGTGGTATGGAATACTCCGTTGGTCACTTTGGGTCAGCTGCCCTGACTGTGTTCCCTCCCAGCTTCTTGTGCCCCTGCAGCTTTCTTGCTGGCTGGGCATCAAAGGCTGAAAAGCCTTGACTTTAGACTAAACATTACTGAGCAATAACTGAAAACATCAGTGCGTTATCAACATTCCTCTCATACCTAGCTCAAAACTTAGCACTGTACCGGCTGCTAGGAAGACAATTAACTCTATCCCAGCTGAAACCAGGACAACTTTCAATTTGACAAATTAGGGCAGGTCAAATTAAGGGAGATTTTTATAGTAAGTGGTTCAAACATAATTTATCACTAATTTGGGGGTGCAGCCTTTGATTGAAATGTCTGTATCTCAACATTAATGCCTCTGCAAGCTAAAATTGTCTGGAAAATACAGTCTCGAAGATGACACCGCAACCCCTGAGTGGTAGCAAAGTTAAACTGCAAGCTCTTTAATGTTGCAGAAGTTATTTCCCAAAATACAAAAAACCATTACCCCCCTGTATGGCATGTTTAGCTTTAGAAATCAGTGCTGCCATAGGACTGTGTTGCAGAGGAAGAGAGCACATTGACTTGGAAACTATGGCCCTTGTTTCCATTCCTGCTCAAGCTAACCAGCAAAACCTTTTTTCTTTTTTTTAAGTGCTGAGAATAAATACATAACGTTTCCAAGCTGTGACTTTGCATGTTGTTGAATCCTATATTATAGACCTGAGCAAAGATTATTTTGTGATCTGTGCTCCAGACTGCCTGAGGTTTGAGCCCTCCCAGCTGTTTGACTATTGCCCTTGCTTCCCACAGGCTGGACCCGCTTTCGGACTGTGAGCCCTGTGGGCATGATCTGGTATCTTCTGTGGGTCTATGTTGTCCCTCATCTAGTCTTTGCCTGGCTTGGTCATTCTCTGAGAGCTGTCAGGGTCTGAACATCAATTGTGTAACAGCAGAGAGAACATATTTGCAAGGCTTGAGCATGCTGTTAAATTGACAACAGTGGGCTCAGGTTCAGACCTTTGTTATTAACACACTACGTCCACTGTGGACCTAGTGTTTCTGCACAAACCTCACCTAGACCTTAGGGAAGTCATTTGGGTTCTTTCTGCTGAGTCCTGCTGGTTTGCCCAGGCAAGGGACTGAACACTTTCCTAGCAGGTTTGAAATGGCAGTGGGCTGTGGTTTTGCCCCAGCTGACTGGACTCCTGCTCGAAGGAAATTTGCTGTGTGGCTCAAAGATAAACATCAGGCCTTCAAAGCAGTATCACGGGTGACACATACACACTGTGGCATGGTGTAGGTTGAGTTTTACTGATACTATGTTGAACTGCCAGGTACAATTCACCTGGTGGTTTCATTGCTCATGAATAATGTCGGCAGTACAAACTCATGCTGAATAAGCTTTTCTGCAGCATCACACCATCTGCTGTGACAGTCTCCTGCCAGGCTGATGGGTGAAGTATCAGGATTTAGGACAGAAGAATTAATCACTCCTAATGAATACCTCCATTTACAAATGGGACAGATCTCCAACCTAGACCCTGGGATTTGACCCTCTTTGTGTAGAGGAGAACCAACATGAAGCCATTGCATTTGTTTTTCTTCCGTGTGACAAGGCCACAGAAACATGAAGCACTTTTCTGTTCAGATGAGCACGGGCCACCCCAGCGCTCTGAGAGACCCCTTGTCCTGCCAAGAGGTTTCTGGTGTGCCCTGGAGGACGCAGACCACACTGGAGCCATCTGGGGTCACACGTAACTGAATGCCAACGATGAAGCTTATGCATGGCCTGGCCTCCAGGCTACTAAAACACAAGTGGTAGGAAACTGAGGCAGCAGCAGCATAGCAGTGACTTTCAGAATTACAATTTTTGATTGGCAAAGTCAGACCTGGTTAAGATCCCATTTTAGATGTCCAAACCCAGTTTTGGCCCTGCCCTGAGATCCTATTTAAATCTCGCTGGACGGCGAGGATGTCAGCTTTCCTCTGCAGTGGCATTCCCCTGTGCCCCGAGCCCTGTGAGCATATAGTCTGTCCTTGCTTCAGACCCAACTGGAGTGTTGAGGCAGGCAGAGCTTGGCAATTTTTTTGTAAGCCAAGCAGCCATCCAGGCAGGAGCTTCCAGGCCAGGCAGGAGCACTTGGACATAGGAGCTTTCCAAGATAAGAGGAGCTGAGATCAAGAGGCACCCCTCAGTCACTCCCTGTCATGTTTACCAGTTTAGTTGTGTGCATTTTGGTCTGCTTCTCTTAACTGTGTAGCCTGGTATTTCCCTGGCTGGTCATGTGTTGTCCTTCCAGAGGTGATGGTGAGAAGAATTACTCCTTTTCTCACTCCTTCACTGCCACAGAAGCTATTGCCCACATCCTGTACCTTTGGCACTGTATTGACCCCAATTCTCTCACTTTCTGCTGGCTGTAGTGCTTTGCTGAAGACATGCGATGAGTTAGGAGGGTTAGGGCTAAGTATTGCTATGCATTAGTTAATATTTCTGCACCAAATTTCCATTTTTCCTCTCTGTAGTGCTCCAGGAAATGTTGGTCACTTTGTGTGAATACAGGTTGCATTTACCATTTGCACGACGTGACCTTTGTTCCTCTGCCACTGAGGATGGCTTTACCTATGTGCTGGAAGGGACAGCTGTCCCATGCCAGAGGAGAACAAGCATACACTTGGGCAGTAGTGAAAATGGAGAGATGTCTCCCAACAAGCCTGCTGAGGGGCCAACAGCTTATCCCACCCAGCATGAGCGTGATCTTTAACTTGGTTTGTACAGAGTCTGATGAGAGATGTCTCTGTCCTGTTTTACTAGATTCCCTGGTCGTAGTGGCCGATCGGATTGATGGACCGTACAACGTAGACACCATAATAGGGACCATTCACATGAGGATCGCTGAAGCTATTTCTAACTTGCAAGAAAACAAAGATTCGATCACAGCCAAGGTAAGAGCGTATGCCAGTGCCTGGCTGAGAATACACCACATGTAACTGCCAGGACCAAATGTTTTTTGTGCTCACTATTCAACTGAACTAAAGGAGATGAAGGATGAAGGGGATCAAATGCCCACTCTTTTAATGATAGGAAACCATCCATCTTACACAGGCAAAAACCTTCTCAAGTGTTTCCAAATATTCCTCCTTGCCACGTCCAGCCAGTCTCCTTTAGGTACAGACACACAAGGTGGGACTGCATATGCAGTGACTGTGGGAGGCATGGTGCCATTTGCTGTTAGGTGCCTCTGTGTCTGAAGAGTCCTGAAGTATTTTGGCTGAGTGCAGGCATTTACAGAAAGTGCACAGTCCCTAGTGACAGAAGGCAGCTACTTTAACCTGCCCTGGGGGGATGTTCTGCAGTGGAAACACTGGGCTATCAGGTTGTATCTGTGGGACAGAGTTGCAATCTGGCAGTCCATCTGGAGGGTAAAAAACAGGCTCTTCTGATGCTCACCTGTCTTCCAAGAAGTATATCATGAATCTCTCTTCTATTGGTCCACTTTAACTTTATCCACTTAACCACAATCACCTCTGTAGCTGCAGGTAAGAGAAGCTTTGGGAACAAAAAGAGCCCTCCAGGGCTTCTGCTTTTTGCCCAGACATTCCCCAAGTCCTGCAGCTATTCCACAGTTAGGGCAGAGATGCAGGTGAAAGAAGCGGGGCAGGTCTTAACTGGGTCTTGGAGAAGGGAAGGACCAGAAGTATTGCTTAGCCAAGCAGGAATTCACTGGCACATGTCAAAGCCCTAACAGCAGCATGCATCCAAGTACTCGTTTAGGTTTCTTTTCTAACATGAAAGGCCATATTCTTTCTTCCCTTGTTAGATGAGACTGAGGTTGTCCGCATAAAAGCAAGGCCATGATGCGGGAAAACATGGCATCACCTGCAAAGAAAGGTGTTTCCAAGGGGCTTATAGTAAATCTGGTAAAATGAAAAGGAGTAAATAGTCTAATTGGCGATCAACTGGAGAAACCAAACATGTTTGATAAGCTTCTCAGTATGATCTGGTGATCAGGTGAATGTGGGAGTCTTTGCTGGCGGCACTGGCAACAGACGTCAGGAGCTGCAAATTGCTATAGCTCTAAGCTCTGGTCTCAAGCATGGCAAAGTGATCAGGTAAAGGATATCGTTGTCAGATGAGCTTGGGACTGGCCCAGGCCAGTCCTGGGAGTCTTCTTTCTCAGGGCCGAGGGCAGCAGGCTCAGGCTGCAGCTGAGGGCTTCAAACATTACCAGCCTAGAGTGAGGGCACTGTCTGCCATTTGTGAGAAGAGCCAGAAGTGACCCTTGGACTCAGTGACACCCTCAGTCATGGGTTCTCCTGAGATCTGGGGAAAAACTGGAAAGAAACGCTTTTGGTACTGAGCCCTGTGTTCACTGCACCATGGAGCACTTCCCCTGCTTCTTCCTCACACTCCCCCTCACTCCCTGTGGCTCTGTGATGGATTTAGGCAGCAGGAGCTATCAAAGGCTGCAAATGTCTATTTGCTATCACTATGCAGGAAACTATTGATCACCTCAGTCTGCAGGACACATGTTCTCTCCATCAGTAATGGGCGTTGCTCACCTAAAGCCCTTGGGCTAGCAAGAGGATTGCCTTGATACCATGCTGTGCTGGAGCTGCTACAAGAGCCACTATCCTGGAGGCCTCCCAAGGCTTTTACCTCCTGAAAGGGTTGTATCCTGCTAACAACAGTAAAAAGCCAATAAGAAAGATAGAGCAGTGAAACCAAATTGGTTTTACTTTGGTAGAACCAACTTGAAAATGCTCTACATGCAGTATTCAAGGTGGGGCTTTTTGTATGAAGCAAAGGAGACAGATGGACAAATTGGCTTGGTGCTGAACTGCCATAGTGATTGGATCTGTCTGGTCAGCAGGACAGTGCACCCAGGAGGGGGCTTTCTAGGCTGAATGTCCCTCAGGCACACCAATGAAACCCACTGTCACCAAAGGGACTTTTACCTAGATTAGGACTTTGCTGATGGCTGCCAGAATCCACTAGCAAAAGCATTCAGCAGCTGGCACAAGCTGCGTCAGCAGTGCTTCTGTCTGAGGTCTTGATTTCTCTGCTTTAAGGGGACACCGTGCAAAGTTGAATGTATCGATAGTTTCTGACAGCACCCTGGTAACACAACAAGCTTGGAGCCATCTTTTCAAATCAGATGGCTTTCTTTGTAAAGGCTGGTGTTTTCTGAGTCAAACTGACAGTGCAGAGGCCCTCCTGACCTTTGATGCTTCATTAAATCTGGCTGTCCAAGCACTCCTTCCACCAGCCACAGTAAGGCTCAGTTGCCTGAGCACTGGCTATCTGCAGCAGAGGTGTCATTGCCTGGACTGATCATGCAGAAACTGGGAGAAACAGGTGCTTCCAGGGCACCCTTCCTTTCCTCCTCTTTCCTCCTAGAGGCAAAATCTGAGGATTTGTACCTTCAAAGTGTTTCTGCTCTCCATTGGCTACAAAGCACCCCTGGGCAGGTAGTTACGATGATGGGAGGTACCCAAAGTTAGGAGGTAAATCAGTTCAGCTTCGTCATTTGCCCCTAAACCAGCCAACCTGACAGATTTTGACACATCTACTGTCTTTGCACTCCCCTGGTTGGAGAGGGCATTCATTTGCTGAGGGTGGGTGCCAATTGCAAGAGTCGTTGGGGTAGTCCCACCTCGGTCTGTTGTCCAAATCGATGAAGCTCACATGCTCTGCAACCTTGAAGCCCACACCACTGGTGTAATGAGTGTGAGCAACTCCCATCTTGTTCTTCCCAGAATTTTATTTTTCAATGATAATGGAACAGATAAAATTGCTGGAAATAATTTAATATCAACACTGATGACTCATCCAAAACCATGTGCTAATTCTGTGTTAGTGCTGAACATTTTGTTTGATAGAGGTAACCAAAACTAGTTACCGTAACACATGTTACTGAAAACACATCCTGGCACAAGAGTAACCTTACCAGAAACTAAGCCAGAATCTTGGAGATCTTGCAGGTAGGAAAGATAAACTTACTTAAGAAGAAAAAAAAAGACCATAACTGTGGATTGCTAATTAATTAAAGAAATAGTATCAAAACATGGGTAGAGAGTTTGGTTTGTTTTTCAGGTTTTCCAAGGCTGTGGAAATCCCAAAATCAGCACAAAAGGCTCCAGCAGCGATGACAAGAGAAGGAGGGGGAAGGTTGCGCTGGAAGCAAAATCCTCTGCGCAAGCACTGGAGATGCTGGTGAGTTTGCCTCCGAAGCTCCCTCCCCGCTGGTGTGCTGGTGCACTGCCTCGCTTGGGAGCCCTGGATGTCTGGCCAGCACAGCACTGGGTCCTGTGGGTTGGGTCAGACCACACTGCAGGTGGCTGAATTGCCTTTGCTGGTGAGTCTGAAGAAGATCAGACCCGTGAGTGCTCGCATGACCTAAGCAGATCTTGCCTCGGCACAAGGTTGGGGTCTAGGTTGCTGATATCCGATTTCTTACGGATTTGGTGCCAAACTTATCTGAAAAGGCTCCTTGCCATTGCTGTCATTCAGCCTTAGGCCGTCTAGCCTGGATACTGGGGCCAGAAGTCCTCCTCTATGCAGACTTTGGATTCTGTGGATGGTGAGCTGCGGGATCTGCCATGGTCCCACATTTCGGAGGCTCCTCATTCACAGACGCCTGCCTGTCCCACCCTGGCAGAGCCCTGTTGGCTCCCACCAGGGCTGCTTCTCAGCATTACCCTCATAGCCCAAAAGATGATCTTCTCCTGGTTAATCTTACAGTACCAGCACAGTCCTTAGCATGTAACCTTCAGCCTTGGGTGCTTGGGTTGACAGTTGGTCTTTAGGGGAAGGTTGGTGACATGTCCCTGTCTGCATAAAAACAGACTTTGTGGGGGGAAAACAACAGAAAAATAGGCAGAATCCTTGTCCTTTCCACAGCCCTGGGGTGTCCCAGAACTCTCCTAGCCCTGAGCATCCTCTTTGTTTACAGGTTTTAGATGCCAAAGGGAACCTGACAGCTCTCAAGACTTACTGGGTCACCCTGCCCAGCAGCCTATGCAGCAAAAAAGTAATGGCCAGCTCAGCAGCAGATGACAAGTGTTGGAACGGGATGACTAAGGGCAGGTATGGTGGGGGTCAAGGTGCCAGGGTAGCACTGTTCTGGGGTGAGAGAGGGAGAGTTTGATAAAAGGCACTTATGCATCACCTCAGCCAGCCCCGCTTATTCAGGCTGAGCCGAAAAGTCTGTCCAGGTCCACAGAAATGCTGCATTTCCTGAAAAACTGGTACCTGGGAATGTCAAGCCTGCTGTCATTTTGCTGTGTGTTGGAGGGTTAAACATTGAAATGCATTTGCCATAAAATAACTGTGTAGTTTTGTACTAGTGAAGCAGTTCTGCAATTCCACGTACACTAAGAAGGCAGAAGGGCTGGATTTACCTTGCAAAGTCCAGAGTTGTTGCTGAGAATTGCATACATGTGTTTCTATCCATACCTGCTCTGAAATGCTGTTCCCTCATGAGAGGAGGCACCCAGGTGACATCAAAAAACTGCAGAAACACCTCCCACCCATGGCTGACAGTTAAAGGATGGCTGTAAAGAGGAGACAGGCATCTGCTAGACATGCACCTTTCTCCACTCCTCTCCACGGACCTGCTGGGCTTGTCTCTGCCAGCCTGGAGCCGGCACCTTTGGTTCTTCCATATTTTATGTCATTGCCAGCAGTGCCACAGATCTGCAGGAGCAGATGGGCCAGGGCACTGCCGAAGGGAGCAGTGCAGCTCTGTTTGCTGATAGACAGCTCCCAGTTAACTGAAGCTTCCCTGGGGGCCTGTCAGGTCATACCAGGCTGAGGGCATTCAATCGTCCCAGGGTGTCTGTCCCCACAGGGTTTAACCAGGGCAGGGATGAAGGTGCTCCTCAGCCTCCCATATGGACAGAGCTTTTCCACAGGGGAGTGTCACTGTGGCTCCACAGGTACCCGCTGCAGCAATCCCTCAGCCCCGCACACAGTCTTTCCTGCAGGAAACACCTCGCCATGCTGGGACAGTGATGCTGCAAGGCCACCACCTCCTGCAAGCTGAGGTGGCCTCAGGGCGAGCCCCAGGCTCTGATGGGGTCTGCCCATGGCAGCATGGCTCAGCCATCCATAGAGGTGGCTGCCTCGCATCAAACACCAGCATATGGAGCCAACACCACTGACTGCAGCTTCGCTGGGGTTCAAAGAGGCTGGATTATCACTGGTGTCTGTAAAGGAGAGAGAGGTGAGTTTAGCTGGGGGAAGACATCTAAACCTGTCGCCTTCCTTCACAGTTACCTGCCTGAAGTGATGGGGGACGGTTTAGCTAATCAGATTAACAACCCGGAGGTGGAAGTGGACATCACCAAGCCAGATATGACCATTCGCCAGCAAATCATGCAGCTAAAGATCATGACAAACCGGCTGGGCAACGCTAACATTGGGAATGATGTGGATTTCCAAGACGCAAGTGAGTTTAGCAGAACCGGTGAGGTCCACGGCAGGTCAGAGGGGCTGAGCAGTCAGTCCTTGGCAGCCTGCATGGGTCTCCATGCAGGCCCTGCAGCTGGGCCCTGACAGCAGAGAGGGGTTGTGGCCACCTGGCTTTTGGCTCGGGGCTGCAGAGGGTCTCTTCATGTGCAGCCGACTTGCTGTGGGGTGGCTGGAGGCTGTGTGTTTCAGCACCTTACTGAAACCTCGGGTGCTCTCTGCAGTCCCAGCCCAGCCCTGCTGACAGAGCCCCTGCTCCTGTCTGCTCCGGAGGTTTCCAGCTGCTGCAGCAGCAGGTGGTTAAAGTCAGCTGGAGATCAGGTATGGGCTTGCATCTCATAGTGGGGGATGCAGAGAGGAGGAGGTGGCCAGGGCAGGGCTGGTGGCCAGAGCTCCCTGGGATTGCAACGAGGGGAAGGCAGGGACATCACCGGCCATGATGAAGGCAGTTGGGGCTCACCCCATGTTTGTCTCCGCACAGGTGATGACATGAGCGGCTCTGGAAGTGGTGACAGCTGTCCTGACGATGTCTGTGGCAAAAGACTTTCTAAGAGCCCCAGCACCAGGCAGCCAGAAACGCATGCTATTCCTAAGCAGTCTGGACACGGCATCAATGGGGCCAGCAGGAGATCTTTGCCTTCTGCCTTCCTCCTCCTCCTTTCGGTGGCTTTCATTGCCATGCAGCACTTGTGGCGGTAACTCACTAGCACAGCCAGGAAAGAGACTGCGGCCAAGGGCTTCACTTTGCCAAAACCAACCAACCAACCAACCAACCAAAGGACATATTTAATTCACCTTGGCAACACAAAAAAAAAAAAAAAAAAGAGGGAGGAGAAAAAGTTTTCAGTTGTTTGCTATTTCTGGCAGTGCTCAAGCTGTTTTCTTCTTTCTTGGTCTTTACCCCAATGCTGGGCCCTTCTTTCCGTACCTCATTGTTTTACTTTTGTTATTGCCACAAACTGGCTCTTGGGGCTGAAACAAGCCTTTGCAGAGAGGCCTCCGGCGGGAACCCAGCCATCCCCTCCGAGGGCGGCTCTTCTGCTGCGTCCAGTGGAATACGCAATTGCCCTGATCTAGTTACCCAGCCGCTGGCCAGAGCACTGCTTACCATACAGCTGCCGACAGCATGACAGTGCCGAGAGCATCGCCACTTCGTAACGCAGAGAGACTGAGATGGTCAGCACTGCTCAAGTGCTGCCTTCAGGGTCTCTTTTGGGTTTTTCCTCTGCACTTCCTAGGCATGCAGAGATGGCCCTTCACTTCCAGTGGCGTATGTAGGAGCATGAGCAGGTTTGGTGGGTTGAACTGAAACAGTTTGGCAGTGGCTGTTGGACCCAAAAACGCAGAACTCCCTTTTTCTTGGAAAGGTCACAAGTGGGTTTCTTAACTAGAGCTCGTAGCTGACGACAATTTGAAATGTAGGTCTTCTACATCTAAGTGACTGGGAATGAGTGTTAGGGGTCGGGGTTCGGGGTATTTTTTCTTTGCATGCTAGTTGGAAAGCCGTTTTTTACCCAAGTAATAATGGCCCAATTTCTTCCTGCAGTGCAGTACCGTCATAGGTAACAGAGAGATGAAAATATGCACAGTAGGATTCTCCGCTTGACAGCCAGTTGTGCCGCCTCCTCCTCCTCCTCTGGCCCCAGCTGTGGATGGGAATCTCTTTTTTTTTTGTAATAAGAAAGATGAGGGATTTTTTACTAACTGGAGCATTGCAGCTGGTTGCGAGAGCTCACACCGGGCATGTGCGGGAGTGACCCCCCCAGGCAGCTGCCTTAGGGCAGAGAGGGGCTGGTAGCGATTAGCCCTGGACAGCATCCCTGCCCAGGAGACTGACTCAAGGTAACATCTATCGGGGACGGGATGTGAGGACGGGACACGTTTTGTTTGGGAATTTTTTTTCTTTTGGCGTTTGTTCCTGTTGTATTGTAGGTTTGTAAGTGAATTCCTGCTTTCCCTGTCCCTTCCCCATCCTCCCACGCACCTTCCCTAACCGCTGCAGGGATGGGGTGAGACAGCAGGTCAGACACCCACCGGCAGCTCTGTTTTGGCTCAGGGAAGGGCCAGGCTCACCCTCTGCCGCGCCATCCCACCACACACCAGCCTCTGGGTCACGTGGGCGGCTGCCCTAAACCCCAAAATGCTTGGTAGGGTGGACTCCGTGCTGGGTTTTGAGACCGGAGGTGGTCGGTGAAAGATATAAATATCCTGACGTAGCTGTAGGAGTGTCTGTGCTTGTAGGGCTGTGTGCTTCGGGGCTTCCAGAAGGCTTCTGTACCCGACAGGTATGGCAAGCGTTGGCTGGAGATGTAGGTTTAGCAGATGTTATAGATACAACACAGTCACCGTGACTGGTTGGGCCAAGAGCAAGCCCAGGGGTTGGGCTTCATTCGTATGAGTTTGAGTTTCAAATGTGTTTGTACTGTGGGTGAGAGGTAGAGCAGAGGTGTATCTACCTCCTACTTTACTGGTCTGCACAGCAAACATTTGAGCATTTCTCCTCTGTCCTGCCAGAGGAGACATGTCTTTGGGCTAAGCAAACATTATGGGGTTGGGGTTTGGCTGTTTTCTAAGAAAGGGAAAAAAAAAAAACATTTTTAACATTAGCAGTTTCTAGAATGTGCAATTTAAGGGCAGATGGGAACATGAGCAAGGTAACACCGAAAGCCGGTGCAGGCAGGCGCAGAGAGAGCTTGTTGCCTGCCCTCCCTGGGGCAGGGGTCCCACCTGCGACCAGGTAACAGTGCTGACGGTGCGTCAAACTAGGCAGCGATTTTAGGCCAGCTTTGACTTCTGGGCTTCTCCAAGTCACAGTGACTAATGTTAGTGACTTGGTATCCCTTCTGCCTTGTACTCACTGCCTTGTAAGGTTAAAACTGATCTAATCTGGTAGGGTTTCAGGAGTGAAAGCCAGGATGCTGGACGTTGGCTAAAGGACAGACAATGCCAGTAGAACCATCAGAACCCAGGAGTGGGTAAATACAAGTCACGGATTTATACAGATTTATTTACTTCTAGAAATACAGCAAGTTCCACGTTACTTTTACTGCTCTAAAGTGTTCCTTTCGGGTTTGTTTTTTTTTTAAACCAGAATTGCCAGTAGAAATTTAGCCTCCAGTTACAAAAATCCCCAAATCCAATCCTGCAGAAACTTTACATCCAAAGCAAAAAAAAGAAGGGGGAGGGGGCATTAAAACATTGTACCCTCTTCAAAAAACAGTTAGGTTGGATTGGAGTTTTAACACATGGATGCCAAGGTCAATGTTTTGCTTTGCAGAATGGAAGACTGAAAGGAAAGTCCTTGTCATTTCCATTTCTGTGCAGTTAGCATTTGCTGTCAGCTTGTTACCCTCACAAGCTTCTTACGGGTCCCAAGGGATCACACCTTAAACGTGAAGCCACGAATTTACTGATTATCCAGTTAATATTTTAACAATTTAATAGCCTAAATTATTGGTCTTATTATGATAATAAAACCCAATAGTCCAAAATTAATAAGACAAAGCCTCGAGAATACGGTAGAAAATGTTTCTGCAGGAGAAACCCTTCCTGATGCCTTCCCCCTTTGGCTGGGGTTGAGCTCCCACTTCAGTGTCCCTCTAGGCCCCGAGAGCAACTGCTTCAGTCCTCCTGGAGCTGAGCTGGGGGTCAGACCAGCGTCGGCAGCCCAAGGTCTGCACGGGCAGGCGAGGGCAGTGCTGGGGGCTCTTCCCCCTCTTTGCCAGGAGGCACATGATGTTGGGGTTGACGCTTCCTCCCTCCTCAGCCCTGGGTCCGCTCGGGTTTATTTTGTATACCTTTTCGCACGGTCCGCCGACGCTGCTGCTTTTCGTCAATTCCTGGTTATCCAGTTTTTCTGTTCTCTTCATTGCCCTGAAGTGGTTTCCCCAACCTGCTGCAATTCAGTGGCCCAGGGCTGCGCTCGGCCACACCGCCTTCCACTGGTGAGCCGAAGCAGCTGAGTTCCCCCAGGATATTTACTTGGTATCACTCTAAACTAAAGCAATCCATAGTTACCCAACGGCTAGACAAGTGCTGGCACGGTTCAACAAGCCGAAGTCAGCCCAGGTCCAGACAAGCCCTGAGCCTGCGCTCAGGCTGACACAGAGCCTGGGGCCTTTCAGTGCCTATAAATGACATTTCCTGGGCTACTGCCTGCTCGAAACTGTTGTGACAAACCTCCCCAGCCCCGCAGCAGTGGCAGGCTGAGGGCTGCAGCCATGGCAGGGGCTGGCAGCTGCCGTGGGTTGGTTACATGAGTGGGGAGCTCTGGGGAATGGGGGTGGCTGGGGAGGAACGCTTGCTTCGATGTTACCGAGATGGTGATCCATGGTGTTATGGTTTGAAAAGGCCTTGTACTTCACAGGGGTGTGGAGGGGGGAGGTGGTCTAGGAAAAAACATTAACAAGGACCCCTGTCCCTGAAAAGAGGAGAACCAGAAATAGTGGATTTCCAAGTGTCTCTGTCTTTCAGCCTGCTCTTTTGTGCCATAACGTGTATGTTTTAACTAAGGGCGAGGGTCTCAAAAGGCTTTGAGAGTGCAGCTACTTATCATTTACAAATGACAAACTGCCTGTTGTTTTCTGGTGGGCTTGGTAGGGGCTAAGGTATAGCAAAATATCTAAAGTCCACCTTTGCTTTAAAGAGATGCATTTCTATCTGCAGGACTAAGAATTATTTCACTTATTGGCGTAGCTGGACAGTTATCTATTTCTTTCTGTTACCAAGGTACTTGTAACTCTCTTGCACTGTTTATCTAAAGTTGAAATATGTTCTTTGAATCCTTGTATAAATAAAAAGGCTGGAGACTTAAATCTGTATTTACAGGTCAGTTTTATTTCTTCTCCATTTAAGCTGAGTTTGGAGTTTTCTTTCTTTTTCCTTGTTAAGGCACAGATAAAGGCCAGGTCAGGAGTCCTGAGGAGCGAAAGCTTGCTTTCAGCCACAAGGCTTGTAATGGGCTGATGCCAATGTTGGCGCTACAGGTTTGCCTGCATTCAACCCTGCCTAATCTGGAGGAACGATTGCTAGGGTTGTGTGGAGGTGATGTGTGCTGAAACAAGGCCAACCTGACTTTAGTCATTGAAGCAAGTATGCTAAACGTTCTTTCTCATATAGATGCACAAAAAGTCATGGCATAATAGTGCAAGGAATCAGAAATACCCTTGGTATTTGTCATTACAAAGTATTGTGCTAATTATTTACCATGGCCTTGTACTAGTGCAGCTGTTGCTAGTGTTAACAGACAGTGAAGCAGATTGCTGGGCTGTGGCAGTGACATGGATGTTTAATCTCGAGCACGTGCCTGAGACTGAACCGATGCAGCAGAAAGGTTTGTGCTTGAGCTCTGCACTACCCAATTCCAGAAGTGGGTGAAGGCAGGAGCCAAGGTAATGCGTCGAAAGCCGCTCATGAGGTGTCTAAGAGAGACTTGATAACTGGAAACTGCTGAAAGTGTATCTATCTGTCTGGAAGCAAATATCACTTAAATTTAATAAATTGAGTGATACCCTTGAGTGAGTAGGTATTTCTTTAGTTTCATGTCCTGCAGTTACAGCTATTTAGGCACCACATGCACAAATTTATATAAATACAGACAAGTATAGAAATGTTGGTCTCCTAGGCAAAGTTGTTTGCAGACCAGTCACCTTCTTTGCCTCCTCTCTGTCTAATTATGATCTTAAATAACGGCCACTTACAGCTGTGTGTGTATTGAAGCTGTTTGCAAACATTTCTGTTGTTTTGTAAAGCTGCTGAACACTGTGCATTTGCAAATTCACTGCTAAGAAATTGTGGAAGGGGTGAGTGCGATACAAGCTCAGCTCAGCTCCTGCTTCCTTGCAGCCACACACAGCCCTGTTTCCCGGAGAAGGGAGGGCTTTGGGGGCCCTAATATCAGCCCTTTACCTATAAGAAGGTCACCAAGAAGAGCAAGCCAGGCTCCTTACAGCAGCGCATGGCAAAAAGATGAGAGACAGCTGGCATAACCGGGACTGTTCGCACAAGATGTTTGCACTGTACCCCAATGGCAGCGGCATCAAGACCAGAAAAACCCCAGCCGCCCACAGCAAAACCCGGACTGAGGCATCAGACCTTTTCTAGCCAAGGGATGCAACTATTACCCTGCAGTTCAACCATCTCCTTGCAGAGGAGGCAACTGTCTTTGCTGCCAGGAGATGGCACTTGCGTTTAGCTTATAATTACCCCCCATGTAATGATAACTACCCTGTCCCTCTTTCCTCCTCTGAGCAGGGACATGATACAGGGCAGGCTGGTAGGAAGGGACAACCTTTCAGGCATGAAGGACCTTCCCCAAGCCAGCTGCAGGCAGGTAGTGCGTAAATATCCGTAGCCTTGTAGGGAGGCATCACAGGTGCAGAAGCAGTGACATTTGCTGGTGCTAATGTGACAGCCACACTGCTCTGGGCTGGTGGCACACAGGGTCCACCTGGACCCGTGCTGGGGTGAGCTGCAAGGAACTGGTAGGCCAGTCTCACCCCAGTAAGTCACACCAGGCACATCTGACAGATCCCAGAGCAAGCTGCTGGGATTCTGCCGCCCATACGGATCGGTGGAGAGTTCATCCCACATCAAGAGTGATGCCATGCAAAATAAAGATGACAGTTTTGGTAACAAGAGCAGCCATGATGGGAGAACTCGGCACAGTGGGCACTTCTCAAAGGGCAGAGTCTTCTTGCTGTTGGCCTTATTCTTTTAACAGGATAATCCCTCTGAACAGATTCGGGGCCACACTAAAGCCAAGTATGACACACAGAAGCAAAGAGCAGGTGCTCAGGAAGGACAAGACAGTGAAATACATTTTTCTAATGGTGAGACATGATATTGCACAGCAGAAGCACATCTGAGAAAATTATGTGGATCCTTGTGCATCGCTCGCACGGGAGGGCGAGGGGCAGCACGGAGCAGTCGGTTCATCCCTGGCTCGGTGCCCCTCAGGAATAGCAGCCTCTCCACCCTGACCAGGCATAGGCCAGCGCCCGGCTGGCACCTGGGTGAGGGAGGGGGTGCCAGGGCAGCGGGGAGCCAGAGGCGCCAGGGCTGCGGCAAAAGCGAGGAAGAGGCTCCCTCACCCACCGAAACCACGGGGCACAGCCCAGCTGAGCGGCAGCTGTGCCAGCAGGGCCGCACACACCAGTAGCTCAGGCACTGGGAGACATGGGGAGAGTTACTACGAAAGGCCGTACTGAATATCTCACTGCTAAATACATCAGCCCTTAAGATGAAGAAAGGGGATAGCTGAAAACACTTTATCATAAAGCAATGGCAACTGAACTGGGCAAACTAAAGCAATCACAGCCTAAACAAACTTGCTCCTTTCCTTCACTTGCCTCTTAGAGAAGCGATTTTTCCCAGTAATTTCCACGAGGCAGGTAACGAGTTGAAGTCACCCGTCAGGAAAGCAGGGTTGCTGTAGCTGCTTGCGGAAGGGTGGCTGTGAGCAGCCCCTCCACTGGCAGGAGAGGCTGGGGAAGGTGCTAGTGGTGCTTGACCAGAGGGCTAGGCTGCTTCTGCAGCCTTCCCCGTTGCGGGGGCCTGCAGCCATACCGGCCGCCCCAGGGATGGCTGTCCCAGGCACCAGCAACGAGCTCCCAGCACATGGTCCTGGGAGACACGGTGGGGTGGAAGCCAGGCGCAGCACAGGGGGGACACATGGGATGCCCCCCCC
>VYZV01025778.1:388341-403050 GCA_013401275.1 Pandion haliaetus
CCCCCCCGGCCACTGCTGACAGCGTGGGGACTCTGCTTCGTTGTGGGGAGGGGAGGGCAAGGGGAGGCCAGGCGCTAGCCCAGGAGGCCCCCTGGGGAAGGGCTGAGCTCCTCACAGCCCCTCACCTGGGGAAGCACCCTGCCAGGAGGAGGTGGGCGAGGATGGACTTCTGGGACACGGCCCGTGGTGCCAACTGCCACTGCCCAAGGTAAGGCTGTGCACAGCCATTGCAGGAGTGTGGCCATAACCCGCCGTCGCTGTATCGCAGTGCCAGGACAACCCTGCAAGTCTCCCCATGCAGCCAAGCGCCATGAGGGCAAGACCTGGTGCTGCACTGCTCTCCATGATGTCTCCAGTCAGGCTGGGGGCAGCCACGACCCTCCATCTGCCACCACAGCACCAGTCGTCGTGAGCTGAAGAGCTGGGTGCTGGTGGGTGCAGAGCGTGACCTGGCTTTCACTTGCTTCCCAGTGAAAGCCGCCATCTGGGACACTGTGGCTGCCTACCTTCAGCAGCAGCTCCTGCTGCACAAGGTAGGCTCGCACCCTCCACCCTTTCTCTGCCCTAGGAGGCTCAGGACTTGCTCCTGCGCCAGGGACTGCCATTACTCTTCCCCTCCCTGGGAAGCAGGGACCTCATCCCAGGACTCCAGGCCAAGGGAGAAATAAGCCTTGCTCAGGTGTGGTCCATATCCCAGTCACTGGAAACCCCTTGGGTGCCCTGGGGCTGAGGATCCTGCTTCTTCCCTGGCTCCAGCACAGCTTTTGTGGAGAGTGCAAGGACTTGGCAGCTCCTCACCAAAGTGCCAGCAGGGCAGCTTCAGTGCTTTCCCTCCAGCCAGTCCTCACTTCTCTGCCTTTCTGATTCCTCTGCTTGCAGGGCATCTGAATTCCCACCCTCAGCTCCTTCAACGCCATCCCTGAGCAAGTCCAGGTTGGGGACCGTGACCTGACTGTGAAGAGACCTCTCTTCCACCTGGCCAGGACCATCGCTGACATCCACTGCCTGACAGATGACAAAGCATATGTGCCAGGTAGGACCTCCAGGTAAAACCTCACTGTCCTGGCCACTGTGGGGGGGTGCAGGCTCCCCTGCTGCACGGACGGGGCAACAGGACATCTTGTATCCCAGCCCCAGGTTGAAGAGTAGCTCACACTTCTCAAAAGCAAACCACCTGCAGTGGAGCAGCTCCAAAAATGGACCCTTTGTGTGTAGTGGGTGCAACAGGCAACGCACCTGAAAAACTGCCCAGAGGGAGGCAAGGTCCTGGGACCTTCTCCAGCACTGGCTCCAGCCACAGGTCAGAGCCATGTCACCTGTAGTGATGCATCATCCGAGAGCCTTAGGGCTGTTGGCACTCAACTGCAGCCTGCTGACAGGCAGCTGCAATAATGGACCCCCCCGTCCTTATGTGGTTTCTAGGTGGCAAAGTACTGGAGCCCCTGAGGTACGCTCAGCTAGCTGTGGTCACCTTTGTGTCTTCAAAGAGAGTGGTAGGGCATACCCAGGACACCATCTCCCTCTTCTCCTGCTGCATTGGGAAGGGAAAGACCATTGTGTTCATCCTGAGGATGTAGGCATGCTCCTCACTGAAGACACAGAAGTGCAAATGAACTACTACTATGACTTCCTGGAAATGATGACTGGGAAGGACACCCTGAAAGAAGCTCTGTTGAGGGCGAGCATTTTGTTTTTCCTCTGCTGCTCCTTACTGTTTGAAATCCCAACGCAGCAATCCTGCCAGCACCACTTGTTATCAGCTGACCATGACCCGGGCAGCCCCTTGGGCTGGATGGGACCTCCAGTCCCACAAGCTCTCAAGCTCTGTCTTGTGACATTCAGCACCTTGGACACACTGGGGATGCCCCAAAGCCCGAGCTTCCAGCTTGGCAAGAACCAGCCCCTGCTCGAGCATCCTGATTGCTGCCCTTACAAAAAGCCAGGCAGTTTATAATGTGTCATCATGTCTTTGCTGGGCAGCACCTGCTCGTTAGAAGGCTGGTCTCGTGGTGGTGGAACGTCAGCTGCCTTGGTGAGCACAGAGGTCACCTCCCCAGCATTGCCTCCCCTAGCCCTGTGCTCCTCTGCTGCAGATCCCAGGGATGCTGGACTTGGTGATACCTTGCACAGCAACCGCGGCTTCCCTGACCTACGCTGGCCACGTCATCATCTTTCCAGCACATGTGTGTGCCCGTAGCCCTCAGCTGACCCAGCTGGCAGCTGCCAGGGCTTGCCTGTGCAGGCAGATGCTGGGGACCGCTGCCTTCAAAGCAGTTGTTCCCAGTGCCCTCCCTGGCTGCTCTTCCTCCTCACGACTGTGCGTGGCATCACGTGGGGCCTGCAGGAGTGGGGCTGTTGGCTGTGTCCCTGGCACGCAGGCATGACATTAGGCAGAGCTCACGGGCAATGCGGAGGAATTCAGGCAACACCAACTTTCCATTATGGCCAGTGCTGCTCTGCTGGGTAATGCTGTTTCCCAGGACAGTCCTGGGGTCTGGAGGGCTCTGCTCTGCGATGGCCTTCACAGTATGACCAAAAGTGGCTCTTATCTGTGAGCAGATAAGGGTTGCAAGCTGCAAAAGGACTGTGGTGCCTCAAGTCATGCCCATATCTTCTCCTTCCACCCAGGTTTGAACTGGAACATGTCCATAAACCACCACCCAGGCACCTCTATAAGGGCTCAAGAAAGCCCTCTGATGAGGGCAGGCAGAAGAAAGAGATTTTGCCACCTCCCAGGTGGGAGGAGGAAGGTAAGGCAGCATCCTGCTTCTTTCCACAGCACAGGGAACCAGTGTGCTCGTCCGATCAGGAAAATCCCTGGCAGTCATAGCAGAAATGTTCCTCATCTGATCTGCAGCATCATGGCCTGGGAATAAAGGTGCGCCATGGAAATGCAGAGCTGCATGAGAGCCGGGGCCAGGGAGAGCCCAAAAATCCTGGAAATCGTGGCTGCAGGAGAACCCAAGGGCCCTCTGACACTGCTGGGGTGGACAGCGTCAGGGCGATGCTCTCCTGCTGAGCTTTCTCCCTTCCAGCTCCAGGGACGCAGCCTGAACCGTGCCTCCTTGGCCAGCAGAGACTTTGTCCAGCCAGATGCCCTGAGCCCTGGGCGAAGGAAGTGACTGGGCAGAGGAATGAGCCCACAGGCAGCTGAGGTGTGTGATGAACGGCAGGAGGGGACACCGTGCTCTTGTGCTTATGTGAGGGAGCTGTCTCCCTTGGCCCTGGAGCTGGCATCGCTCTGGCAGGCTGTTATTGACATGAGTGATGGCAGGTCGGCTTCGTCTCCCTCCACAACGGAATAAAAGCTGGTCCTCATTCCTCGTGGCTGATTCCTTACTAGTTGGCATTGCGTTTCACACCAGTCTTACTAGTCCATGCCAGTTTCATCTTCATGCCAGCAGCAAAGATTGGCCACAGGCCCCTTTTTTTTTTTTTTGCATCATGGCTGGAAAGAAAAGTGTTCAAGACACTCAGCCACACGCTTAATCTGCCACGGAGCGGCTGGTACAGCCCTGCAGCACCCATGTGGCATTCCCCTGTCAGGGCCCTTGGCCCTATTCCCGCCCGTCCTTCACAGCTCAAACATGTGCTCGCACACTCATGTGTAAGATATTCTCTGCCCCAGCACCACACCAGCAATTTTACCAAAATCCAGAAAGATTAGCACTGCTGTGTCTAAGTAGCCAAGTAAATAATTTTCTGGGTACTCAACAGACGCTGTTGGTGTAGGTGAGGGGCAACTAGACGAGCTGGCAGTGAGCTGAAGGTGATCAGATCAATATTGCATCAGTGCTGACCCCAGCAGCAGCCTTCCTGTGAGGAAGACAAGGGTTTTAGCTTCTCGTAAGATGCTGCTATAGGGATAGGGACTGTACAAACCCAGTTGTTTTACAAATGATCCGTGGGCTCTGAAAGGCTTTTTAGCTTTTTAAACGCAGTTCCCAAGATCCAGCAGGCACTAGGACCTGCCTGAAGCCCAAGACCGTACAGAGGGGATAAATATAGCACAGCCCAGCTGGCTGCAGCGCAGCCCATATACATTGCCGGGTGGGAAGCAACCGGCACCCCAATCCCCCCCCGGCATGCTGCCGCACCGGGGCTGTGCCGCGGCTCGACTGTTGCACGGTTGGCGGCCATCTGGGAGCTCTGCAGCGGGGCGGTGGTGCTGGTGACACTGTGGCCTTGGCTGCCGATGCTCCAGCTCTGCAAGGTCACCGCTTCGCTGCTCATCAGCAACGCCAGGGCAGCCTGCGACAAGGAGCTGCTCACGCATGAGGGAGTCACCTTCTGCATTAATGTCACCAGGCAGCAGCCGTTCCCCGGCCTCCGGCAGGTGCGGGGCATACGCGTACCGGTGTTCGATGATCCGGCTGAAGACCTGTATCGGTATTTTGAACAGTGCAGTGATGCTATAGAAGAGGCTGTGAAGAGCGGTGGGAAGTGCCTAGTTTACTGTAAAAATGGCCGCAGCCGATCAGCTGCCATTTGCACTGCTTATCTGATGAGACATCGAAAGCTCCCACTCAAGGATGCCTTTGAGGTATTGTACTTATTACCCAGATTTATACTGAGACATCCTTTGGGCGAGAAATGCAATGCTTATTGTGAATAGTGATGATTTCTCATAGAATTACTTTGGTGCTCTCCCCTGTTTATTAGCAGTTATGTAGGTCTTCAACATTTGAATAAGAATTCCACTGTAAGTTTTTTCACCCCCGACTTGGACAAATAAGCTTTCAGGGTGAGGTTTCTGGGACAAATATAATTACAAATGCAAACAGGCTTTAAGCACTGGTAGCAAATATGCAAAGTTGGTTGGTTCATGAATATTTTTCCCTATCATTGGCTTAGTCATGATAAGAGAAGTTAAAGATGGAGATATAAAGAAAATGAGTGAAATGGATGTAAGTGCGTGCAGAAGTTGTTTTGCAGGATTTTCTCTTATCATCTATGTGACAGCTCACCACAGGAGAGAAACATCATCTGTTAGGCCTGCTAAATAGCTAGGGACTAGCTAGCTATGACTCATAGCATCTCAACTTTATGAAGGAAGCCCATCCAGTACATATGACACATGCGCTGCAGTCTTGTAATCTTCAGTATTTGGTAGGTATATCACTAAAGTCTCTAATTTAGACAGCTGTTTTGCTCAGTACTAGACAGAGGCATGCAGACAGCCTGAAACTTGGTCACGTATCTTAAACGAGTGGTGTCACCACACTGTGTGAGAGACATTCACATTTCCAGAAAAATTCAACAGCTCCTTTTCATGTCTTGCCCATGAGTGCATTCTGTAACAGGCACCACATGCCAGGAGGTCTTAGCAAGCACAGAGTGAGGTCAGCTCACCAAAATATCTGTTTATTATTCTGTAGCCAAATCAAAACCAAAGTAAATCTTCTCAAAAGTCTAAGCGGAAAAAAATCCCTTTGCACGATACCCACCCTTGCTTCTACAATGTCTTTCCTTTTTCCTAGACTGTGAAGACTGCCAGACCAGTAGCAGAACCCAATGCAGGATTTTGGGCTCAGCTGCAGCGATATGAAGAAGATTTGCAGATACCAAAGCAGTCTGGTCTGCTGAGGAAAGGACTTAAAAATAGCAATGTGTGAAGATGTTTTTAAAGAGTTAAGTGGCTTGCTACAGATTTAAAAAAAAAAATAATAATAATCATTTCATATATCACCTATACATAAAATGCCTTGCTCCCCAAACTGAGTTGATGGTTCATTAAATTCATTCAGGGCATTACCATTGAAGGTGCACAGGAAAGGGCAGATAAGCAGGGAGAAACCACAGAAACAGAAAATGGTTGGATGACTGTAAACAAACCAGAGAAAGGCATGGTCTCTTCAGCATTTATTTTCCTCTCAATGACACAGAATATGATGACAACGTATTGAACGAATGAATGAGTTACTACACCGGGATTTTACACTTGGTTTTTAATTAAACTTCCCGGTGACATCACTAGAAGACCTGATGCAAGACCAAGGAAGTTCTTAATTTCTATCTCACCTACTGGATCACGATTCATGTTCATGAGATGACACAGTCTTTGGTGGGAAACCGACAATGGAACTGCTTAGTCTCTGCCCGAGTTCTGCATTTGCCTTACATTCAACTAGACCAAAATACCATCACAAAATTACCCCAAAATCCAGAGGACGGAATATACAGATGATGGTAAGGAGTTCAGCTCCCACCATGCAAGTTAAGTGCCTTTCAGCTTTTGAAATTATTCTCCAAAATACTAAAGGAATGATTTTAAAAACAACAGTTGCTAGTGGAGGGAAGAAGATGACACTGGCAATCTAAAAGTAATCCTAACTCCTTTTAGCTTTACTTATTAAGCCAAACAGGACCTATCAGTGCCCAATTCATGCTTTAATATGTCAGTTTACAAGTCAGCTATATCTGCATGCAAGCCACATGGCTAGAGCATTTCTGCTAAGACTGCTTGCAGGTTTCCCTGTAAATTATCTATTAGGATATCAAGGAAGCTGCATGAAACTTCTAAATCAGACTACAGTTATGTTTATCATAAGACATCAGAAGTAGAGAGAAACACCAAGGCTTTTGTGGAACCGTATTAATACTAATTTAAAAGGGACAAGTTATGAAACCTGTGAACCTGCAGTATGAAAATCCATCCCACGTTGCTCAAAGCGTCAGTACGAAGTTAGCTCATCGTCATTTGTTTAAGTGCTTACACAAGTCAAACATATGCTCCCAGCAGTGGCGTAGTTTAAAGCAGAAATTCTAATGATGGAACAATGATGGAGAATAAAGCCACTGGGGAATTACATGAATTTAACAGTTCAGGTGCAGTAGAAGTTCCCAAAGTTAAAGATTGCTCAAAGTTAAAATAGGATTATTTAAAAAGCTGAAAACATAGAAATAAAAACAAAAAATTGGGGCTATCATCTTCTTAGTTATCACAAGGCATTTTTGCACCAGCTGCTTTTTCCACTCCCAGTTGTGTTTGGTTCATTCTGTATCGTTTATCTTTGGTATTGGCATTACAACCAACAAGAAATTTGTTGCACATCTGCAGATTTGGAGGTGAGCGGTTGTTAGGTAATTTTTTTGTAGCTTCTATAAATCTTGACTATCGTACATAATATGAGTTTCAGTATAACATGAGACTTCAAGCCCACAGTATATAGACTATATCCTTATTAATAGCCAGGATACCGCTCATCAAAAAATCTGTTTCAGTCAGTCTGTGGAATAAAGTTTATTTCCTGTCAAAAGCTAAAGCTGCTAAAGAAAAGTAGGAAGCTAAACATTAATGAAAACACAATACATTTCTAACTGTGAGGCATATTAACTTGCAGTCAGCTATAGCATATCAGTTCCGCATTTTTGGGTCAGCTGACATAGAAACAGTTGCCCTTGATTGTCAGAACAGACCACACTCTGTGGTTAAATTTTACCAGGCTTCTCAGCATGCAGAAAACCTTCATGCCACAGGATTTCACATCACAGCATTTACACTTGAAAAACCATTCCCAGAAAAACATCCCTCCTTCTTGTACTGCTCCAAATTAAGACGAAAGATTGCAACTTGGAATCGGGACCCTGGAAGTAGTTCACTTCTTTATTTAAGTTCATAACCTACTAACGTTACAATTGATGTAAAAGGTAAGATTAGACATACTCCTTGTTGCTTATGACTGTCTCAGCGTTTTCGGTGTAAATGTGCTGCTGATGAGCTGCCTGGCCTGCTGAATATGCATATTTGTTGCAACTGTAAATTAAGAAAAAAAAAGGTACAAAATAATACGTATTACACACACATCCACAATTTCAGATACTTAGGAAGTTACTCATTTAGCTCTGTATCCAACCCACCAGTAGCACATACTTCACAAAGGTGCAGAAACCAGACGGCTAGTGTTCTCCTCAGTCTTGTAGCTAAGGGGAAAGAGATGGGCTCTTTGGCAGGCAGCACAGCCATCTCTCTCATAACCAGAAACACACTCTGGAGTCCTAACTCATGTGTGCTCTTCCTCGAGGCATTTTAGTCAAGTCCCTAAAGCAGAAGAGAACCTAGACCTTAATGCCTTCGTGCAAGCTGCAGTTCTTAATACAGGAATCAAGATGATGAGAAAGGAAAACAGAAGTCTCTTCAGCCAACCCCTTCAGCTGTCATTCATCATGTTGAACTTCTATTTCATACATCAGTTTTACCTGATTTTCAAGATATTTCAGGACATTTGGTACTTTGTATCAAAGTATGGTGAGCAAGATCTAAAGTCCAATGTGGCTGATGAAATATTACCATAAAACTTAAATGGCTTCAGATTAGGCAATGGAGTATCAGAGGACCGCTCTTACTTAGGTGTTTTGACATAACTTTCCTAAGATTAAATACAGCAGCAGTGAGCATGCTTCTTCCTTCCATGTTATCATCCTCTTGAGTTTAGCCAGTACAGCCTCCAAGTCATTTGGGCTCTTCTGGGTAGACATGGACCTCTGCTATTTCTGACAATTTCATCCCTCTCCTTCAGAAAGGGACCTTCTGTATGTGTGAATAATTTAAGATTGAAAAAAAAAATCCAGGCAAGGTTAAGTATTGAGGCCAGAAATCTCAACTTTTCTGATTTGATGCGCAACAAGACATTTCCATAAGGAACAAGAAAAAAATCATATGCGTCTAATGATCAGTTGGATATGCTTTGGGAAGGAAAAGCCATTACACTTTCTGCAAATTAAATGGTGTTTGAATATTTTAACAGTAGTGAGTATTGCAGAGAAACTTGATTATACTACACTATATTCTTTGATATACTTTTATTTTGGCAATAGGTAGTTCGCTCTTTCACTGCATATCTTCATTATGTGGATCTTAGAACCGTCAGCAGTACCCAGAATTACCAAATACTAGTTATAGGTGGCCACTGATGGCAAAGTATCGAGTACATTATCTGTCTGGGAAGTACAAGTATTTGGTACAGCATGTCCTGCCATCACAAATCTGTGACATGCAATAGCACTGAATTAATAGGTACAACTTCTTGTTCGTACTTTATATGGCCACAGATTTATACCGGGGGTGAGAAAGAGAGAACAGTATACAGATAGAAAATGGTATATAATTGACAACTGCCAAATCCAAGATTACCTGTAATCCTGTTTTTTCTTCCCTTTGCATGAACAGGTCAGTAAGATCCCACCAAGCATATAAAGAACAGATCCAGCCCAGCCTAAGTACAGAGCATCTCCTAGTTCATACCTGAAACATGAAAGATTTTATGGAAATAGCCATTATTTTAGACTGAGCAATAAGGTGCACGAATCCTGCAGACAAACAAATTCTAGTCTACGTAGAAATCAGCTAACTGAAAGGTATTTCAACAGATAACAGAGGAGAACAGATCTGGCTTTGTGTCTGTTCAGTAAAACTCTTACATGTATGTTTAAGTGCTCTGCCAAATTAGTGACAGTACAGACAGTAGTAAGCAACATCAAGATAAGTAGCAATAATACTTGCATATATTTAATGAATTCTTGATAATAAATGATAATAATGTGCCCTCTGTGCAGTCCACAATGCTAGGTCAACTACAAGTAGCTATTTGTATAGGGCTAGTTTTCAAACTTGCATATCCTAAAGAATATTCAGCACTCTCTGTGGTTATATGGCTGAAATACATTTATGAATAGTCCCAGGTTGAAAAAGAATAGTTCCCCATTTTACTATACAAAACTACACCTTTCAGGAACCCCCCTAGTCCAGTGCCAGAAATTCCCTGATAATGAATTTGACCCAAAGGCTAGGCACAATTAAGCCTGGGAAAGTCTGGCAGCAGTTTTGCAAAAAGAGGAAAACAAGGTTTTGTATTTCGACAAACACAACAGCCACAATACGGCTGTAACTCTGTGGTCTGAGACACCTAATGTAAGGGCAAAATAAGTGTCATGGACTGTGTAGAAGGTGTACTGAAATCAGATATGTGTGTTTTCTTTCCACTTGTAAACACAAAATCATTATTTAAAAGTGTCAAAGTTTCTGACTCCAGGATTAACCGCCAACAGGAAGGTTTCAGAGGTTTACACACTTTCACTGCTCTCTGCGTTCCCATCGCATGCTGGAGCCACAAGGTCTCCGCTGTTTTAAGCACTTTCCAAATACAGAACAAGGAGACAATCATTATCTCAAAAAACCAGGAGTGCAAGTTGCTGCAGGAATACTATGGAACAATCAGGGAGTGTTGCCCAGGGCATGCAGTCATCTCTGCTCACCAGTCACCTGTAGACAGGAATGCTGTAGACATCATACCGAAGGAAAGTATATAGAAGGGGTCTGCAGAACTTAGGTTGCTTTCACAGCTGTATGAGAAATTCCTCTAAGAATTAGTAGAGGTTACCTTTACTAGTTTGCTGAAGTCAGGCCAAAAAAATGCAATCTGAAAAAACAGACTTGCCAGTCTCCTAAGAGTGAAGATCAATACTGGCCTGCAATTGAATTTAAAGCTGTCTCAGAGAGTCCAAAGAGCACAAACTTCCTCAAGAGCATGTCTGGCTTTACCAGTGATCAAAGTTAGTTCACTAAGAACTGCTTAGTGAATCAATAGTCTTGAACATGAAGTTTAGATATTAAAAAAAGATTTCTTTAGCCACTGAATGCAGTCTGGTAACTGATTAACACGCACTGATGTTGAAGCCCCAAAGCTATACAAGATAACAATAAAACTTGCTAACTATCCCACTAACTGAAATTCCTTATCAACAGTTGTTTTGGTCCTGTAACGTATTTATTACCCTTCATATAATTCTCTCAAGGGGATATAAAACAACAAAAAGTATTCACAAGTACAATTTCTTTGTCAGTGCTTGTTTGAAAACACAAGGAAAGCTGACAAACATCCAAAGCAATTGCTTAAAGTACTTTGATTCATAACAAAGCACTTCACCTCTGACTTCCCTGAACTGATTCGCAGGAGGAAACTTACAAAACACTTCAAATAATATGATCCTAGCAGCTAAAGATTTATAGTATACTGAGCTAAAAATTATATACTCGGTAGAGGTACTGGCAAATTATAAATGTCCCCATTTCTTCAAACCAGCTGTTTCATGTTCCACAGGCAATATATTATGTTTCCTTCTCCCTTTTCCCCCCTCTCTGACGGAGAGGTCCAGTCACCTCCACCCTTGTTCCTCATTGCTAAATCTATTGACCTAGATAAGGTGCCATAAGCGGGCATTTCGTTTTGAAGACTGTTGCTTTTATATCAGACGAGAATAAGGGCTTTTATAGCTTGAAACTTGTTTGTGCGCAACAGTATGAGCTGACAGTCCTACAAACTTTGTCTCATTTTAATTCACAAGGCAAACAAATGTTGAGCTGTTAATATATAGTGAAAAATATTTTTTTACTTAAGACAAGCAGCACACTTCAATGACATTTCTCAGCTATCTGCAGGTCACTAGTATGCAGTTCAAGCTGGTTTTTCATTTGCTTGTACATCTGAGGCATTGTATTCTAGCCATAGCTAAAATTTTGTACCTCTTTTGCTCTAAATGCCAAAGAAAATTAAGACTTTTACCTTTTCTTCTTCCTAAATTGCAGTAAATTGAGTCTCACAAGAAAATGTAAACACAGTACAGAAACCCCACAGCTGCAGGGTTCCCCACACATTTACTAAACCTCCCAGAAGAGAACTCTCCTCCCTGCCCCAAGATCTCTGAGGTGAAAAGATTCCCTGAAGACAAATTTTTCCTCCTGTATGACTAGATAGCAGGATCCATCCAGGTTCTGGAACTCTGGAGCAGCTGAGGTTAGTGCAGCTGTCTAACACATGATGGAGTTTGGTGTGACGGATCTTTTAACTTACTTGGTTCCAGCGTACAATGGGTCAAAAAATTGAGCAGTAACCATCGCTGCATACCAAGAAACAGCCACCATGGAGCAGAGACCTACCAGAAATTTTAAAAAGCACACAGGTGAATGATTCCTTTAATGGCTGTAACAGCTTTAAACTAAGAACAAATGTTCATTTCATTTAGTCTAGCTGTGAAAGCAATACAAAGTATTGATAGCCTTCTCATTTCAGCCTTGATATTACCTCCTAAAATAAAAATAAATCCTCCCGTGACAGCACACTTCATTTTTCCATCTTCATCGCTCAACCCAACATTTGTGCACTTCAAACCAAGCAGCGAGAGTACTGTAGCTATGAATCCCAAAAGGATGGAAGCTATCATCAAGGCACGGCATGCCTGAATATGAGCTGAGACAGAAAAAGAGAAAACAAATCAGGATCTATACAGAAATTAAATTAATCTTGTGCTGAAAAAATAAAAGCGATTAGAGGGAGTGACAACAGGAGCAGTAATGAGCGAATCTTGTCCAACTTTTTTATTTGGTTCAGAGAAGCATCCAAACCCCAGTGTTTAGTCTTCAAGTCAATCAGATTTCAGAGTTGAACTACACTTACACTTTATAAGCTCAGTAAATCCTCTTGGGCCTTTAGTAAATCCTGAAAAATTATAGCAAGCCCTTCACAGCTTACAACTTTAAGTCCTGTGAAAATGCGTATATATGGTCATTTACAGGAGCAGAAGTAGGTCTCCCACTCACAAGTCCTGGTGACTTCCTTACACCTATACAGCTGAGCATGCAGGACACCTCTAAACTCCAGGTCCCAGCCAAGGTGTGCGGGGCTCTGGCACTACAGAGGAATTGGAAAAATGTGCCAGCTTTGCTACTTCCAGTGAGAGCTGGGAAAGAAAGTGCTCGAGTTAGCAGTGCACTTTAAACTCTGAGTCGGGGTAACAAACGGGAGACGAGGAGATCTGAGCGCTCAGCACTCCTCCCTAAGGCAAACTCCTGCAGAGAGGTTACAGCTGGTGTGGTCACCTTAGGGAATTTGGTATGCTGATAATTCTGCATCGCTTAAGCTCCCAGTCTTCACATTTAGGTATTGATTGCGCAAAAAGCAGGACGAGCTTATTAACCAGCCTGAGAAGGAAGGTCAGACAGGGACTTCGAGCTCCTTTAAAATGGCATCCTGAATTTGGCAGGCTCCAGGTCAGATGGCACTTTGGCACCTTTGTTAGGAGATAAATATGCCAAGTGTCACCTATCTGGCAGGTCATGGCTGCTAACTTTGTTGAACTCGATGATCAGAAAAGTCTTTTCCAACCTAAATGATTCTATGATTCTAACCACACATCAAAAGGGTCTGAACTGGACTGCATCTGGACAGTTACATCGTTGACACTAGCATTCAAGCTCTTGATCACCTCCATGTGCTCCACCTGCTCTCTAGCTCTGTAGTGGAGTGAACCCACAACTCTCCAGATAACAAAAATCGGGCACAGAAACAGGAGGCAAAGTGATAGATTCACACTCAGACTCAGCAGACTGTATAGCTTTATGTGGCTTAAGAGTATTGGTTCTGCAAGCTTGAGAGTTATCAAAGACAGTAATAAGCAGTCATGAGATAAATACACCAAATTAAAGGATAACATCGTTTGAGGAATTAATGTTTTGTTAAGCTAGTGCTTAGTGCTTTGAAATTAGTATTTTAAAATTTTCAGGGAAAAAAAATACAGACAGTAATAAAAGTGAAAAGACCCCTCAAAGTACCATTAACAGTTCAAGGTTTTTGCCTGCAGAAGATACTGTTAGGAGAAGCACTCAACTCCAGTGCTGCTTTCTAGTTTGAGATCTTACACCATGGCAGCCGGAATTACCCATAGCAGGGATGCATCAACTTACATTTCAGGTCTTACGGACTCCTGCAGTATTAGATGGGACTCCCCATATCTTTCCAGGACACACAAGCATATCCTCAGGCTGACTGCTTACAAGCCAATGGCTGTATTATTTTAACAGAAGAGATTTCATACCATATCCTCTTTGTACCACAATATGATAACCTCAGGAGCCTTAAACTGAGGACCTTACTTCACAGTCCAGAAAGCTCAATTTTTTGTTGTCTTTATTTTAAAAATGAGCTTATTGAAATAAGACACAAAGTCAGTCCATTTTATCAATTAATACTAATTGTAAGAAATTATCCCCAAATCCTGTCACTGGAAGAAACACCTACGGACCCTTAAAAAGAAGAAAAAAAAAAAAAAAAAAGGAGTTTAAAAAGCATTTGGCAGCTAACTAATTGCTTTAGATCAAATGTTTGATCTAGCTGTGACTAGATAAATACAGCTAGCTATACATAGTAGCCAGTCACGGTTTCAATTTTATGCAATATTGCTTTTAAAAAGGTCCTCACTTCAAACATTTGTGATTTGGGCTAATGGCTTGCTGATTTCAAAAGCTTTAAATCTGTTTAAAAGAACCAAGTCTGATATTTCCCATGCACAAAACAAAAACCAGAGGTATACTACATAGCTCAGCTGCCTATAAGGAAACCTTCACAGAAAATCTTTATGGTCCTTCTGATGAGAGGTAACAAAGACACTACTGGTTTTTTTTCTTTTTTTCCCCCCTCCCACCAATTCCTGGCATCTTCTGCTGCAGCAGTTTCAGCTAAGTTTCTAAACAGCAATTTGAAACTCACATAAACTGACCATGATAATTTTTCGTCAGCCTTGGCTCATATCTGCAAGGGCTACAGACATTTCTTGGAGGTCCCACTGTTTGCTCAGCCCTCATTGCTACCAAATCCACTATCTTCCTCTTTCCTGGTTTGCCCAACTGTCCTCTCAACTTTTTCTATGATTCAGTGT
>VYZV01025779.1:0-11637 GCA_013401275.1 Pandion haliaetus
ACAGTAATGCTGCTTCTTTACAGCTGTGGTATCACAAAGAGTGAGAAAAATTACTCTGGAGAGAAGATGTTTGAGATGTTTCTCAGAGAAATTTGTTCTGATGACACAGATAAGGTGGTCTTCCCGTAACATTCAGATTTTTTGCTGGTTACATTTTAACAGAGCATTAAAAAAATTCCAATAAACAGAAAAATCAGGAATGCAGTTAGTAAAAGAGAGAAAAGGAAGGTCTTGAGATTAATCCTTTCAGTTATAACAGTAGAGAAAATAACATGAGCAGAAAAATGTTTATTAGGAAATTTGCTAGAAGGATTTAGTCTTTTTGCTGAGTATGTTCATAAAGCACAGTGATACTTAAAGGTGCATGTTTAATGAAGGAGAGATCAAAGAAAAATCTTAGTATTATGGATAGGGTAATGCAGAACAATTTGCCTTTGACAAAGTTCAGTTATGTATATGCAGACTTTTCCCAAAGGTATCTATCACATGCATGAGTGGTCTTTTTGTAAAGACAGGGACATATATAAGGTCATTTTTGGTATGACATGCTAACGTTAACAAACAAACAAATCTAAACCATCATTTCATATTGGCTAACTCAGTATGAAGCTACAAAAAACCCATTCAACATACTGTGCTGGTGTGAAAAATAAAAGGGCAAAGAAGCAAAGGATGAAGTCACCATTCCTGCAGCCAAAAAAAATCAATTCAGTGTATTCGTAGTAAGTTTTGATATCTGTGGAAATATTTGGCTGACCCATTACAATAAACATTGGATGTAAATGTCATAGAAGAAACAGTTGACAATCAAAATAAATGTTTTACCTTTGCATGTTGGGATTACTCCACTCCACGTGCCATTGCTAGTACAAGTACGAATTAAGGAGTTATTTGATTCCATTGTATAACCAGGTTGGCACATATAAGTAACATTTTGTCCAACAACATAATCATCACCATATCTCATGCCATTGGCTGGGACTCCTGGATCTCCACAACTGATAACTGCAAGTAAATAGTTGAGGAACAGATTTTAAAACCTAAATGTGATTTATTTATATGTGAGGGGGAAAACATAGGGCAAAACTAGGAATTGACTGGGGAAAAAAGAAGGAAAAAGTATAAATCTTATCTCCATCAAGAGAAGAAAAACTTATATGTCATCTGAATTAGCTGCCAAACACAACATGTAGAGCTATAAAACAGTTATATTTAGAGAACATCAATACATCTGTTCAACAGTAGAAGTAATGGACTGCACAATTTTGATCAGTAAAATTTCAGGATTATAAAAAAAAAAAAAGCAAGAAATAATCCGTATGTCACTACCACCCTTTGATACACTCAAATTTTCCTATCAGTTCAGAGTTTCATTATTAAAGAAGCAGATATCTCTTTTTTAGTTTACTTTTCCATGGGTACATCTTGAAAGGAAACATTGTCTGGAAAATTTAAGATATATGTCTGCAAAAAGCTCCCATTCTGTAAATGCTCACATGGTTACTATGCACCTAAACAGACGAGAATGTTCAGGGAACCCCCAAACACGGGCCATGGTTTATGCCAAAATTAGGCATACAGTACTTTAATGAGTGGGATTGGTTGTAAAAGCTCTTGTGACTTCTAGTGTCATGAAATAATTTAATCTCCTGAGATTAAATATTCACAAGGAGTTAATAAAGAGTTATATCATTATAATCTGAGAATAATGCTAAAATAGGTAAGTTTCTCTCACATCAGGTCAATTGGATCTATCAATTTCTGGAACACTTTTCAGAGTAAGAACTCTTGAGAACCCTAATGGCAATGATAAAAAGCTGTTGTTTTCAGGAAAAAAAACAAACACCAGGAAAAAAATGTAGTTCATACAAAATACAGCACCCATGTGTTTTACAGTTTATCTTACAGTAAACTTGACAATCCCCCTATAGCATTTTTATTACTTCTGGAAAATTTTGGGTGGCAGTTTCCTGGGCAGAAAGCACATCCTGGCCACTTCTAACTCAATGCCAAAGCATGACCAACGTGAATGGCACCCTCTCTGTATCCCAGTTTCCAGAATGAGAAAACCCATGATGACATGTTTCTACTGTATTCTGGCCAGGTCCCTTGATCTAAATAATTGGGGAACTGAGAATCCAGGGTATCTAGTATGCCTGCTCTACAATTTATCACAGTCTGAGTGAGCAGATACTAATTAAGCTGCATATATCAAATCTTAAAAAAAAAAAAAAAAGTCCCACACAATTGCTGTCTATGGATACAGAAGAGATTATAAAACATACCACAGGGTTTTTTGTGTTAGTCTAAAGGTAGCTAATGCAGTGATAAAGAAAATTGGAGATCAGCCTATTTTATTTTACCTAGTACATGGTAATTTTAATTTTTTTTTAGAACTTAAAAAGTCATAGATTTTTCTTTGTCATTCTTCAAAAAATATAGAGCTGTGAAAGACAGAACTGTTTCTCTTAGTTATACACAAGTACATTCAAATACTCTACATGTTCTGCCTTTCTTTATTTGACATATTCAATTTACTATTACTAATGTTGCAAATTCAACTAAAATCATCCTTGATATTTTTCCAGGTATGCTATTGTTTTGACTCGATTACGATGTAATGTTCATGCCTTTATCCTTTTTTCCCTAATCATTGTTTCATCTCTTTAGATTTCCCTGTACAAAGAATATTACAAATCATTGCCTTATGAATTTAAGGCAAACACCATACAACATACATGATCAAAGAGCTCCACAAACTATCCATTTATTTTACACTGTTGAAAACTATTTTTGTTGTTTATTTAAAACCAATTTAAACCATGTTCTCAGCTTTTTCATTCACCTTCCTTACAATCTTCATTTTTTTCTTTTGGTCATTAATACAAACTGTTTGCTTCTTCCACTGTTACTGTGATGATTGTACCCTTTCCTGCTACTGACACTTTAACATTGATCTGTTACACAGCAAGACCATGACTTTAGCAGATCTCTAGATTGTTCCACCCTCTCAAAATTCTTACCTTCTTATCATTAACTTTTCAAGCCATATTTCAAAGAAAAAAAACCCAACAACCCAGACCTATTTTCTTTCATGTCTTTTTGCCCTTCTGTACTCACTAGTCTGTATCTTACTATAGGAAAAAAGATTTGCATGAAAGAAAAGACTTCAGAGGAAAAAAGAGTCATTCTTCATATTACTGTGTTGTAACATTAGAACACTTCATAGAGGTGGGATAGGAGTGGTAAGGAAAAGATTTTTTTTCTCACACAACAGCATCTGACTTTCAAAGAAAGCAAAAGCAGGTGTAAGAGGGTCACTTAGATTTTACTGAGATACTGTGTTTTGTCATAAACATAGGAATAAAGCTTTAACTAAAAGAAATATGTAGTAGCTACTTAGCAGGATCAGTGGCATTTTCTGAAGTTCACGCATTCAGACGGTCAGAGAACCACAGAATGGAGAGGTTGGCAGTGACATCTGGAGGTCATCTTGTCCAACTCCCATACTCAAGCAGTCCATCTGTATTGAGTTTGCACAGCAAGGTTTTGGTAGTGGAGGGGGCTAGAGTGGTGGCTTCTGTGAGAAGCTGCTGGAAGATTCCCCTGTATCCGATGGAGCCAATGCCAGCTGGCTCCAAGACGGAGCTGCTGGCCAAGGCCAAGCCCATCAGCAACAGTGGTAGTGCTTCTGGGATAACAGATTTAAGAAGGGAAAAAAAAGTTGCTGCAGAAAAAGAAAATGCAGCTGGAGAGAGGAGTGAGAATACGCGAGAGAAACAACTCTGCAGACTCCAAGGTCAGTGAAGAAGGAGGGGAAAGAGATGCCAGAGCAGAGATTCCCCTGCAGCCCATGGTGAGGCAGACTGTGCCCCTGCAGCCCATGGAGGTCCATGGTGGTGTAGATATCCACCTGCAGCCCATGGAGGACACCACGCCTGAGCAGGTGGATGCCTTGGAAGAGGCTGTGACCCCGTGAGAAAGCTTGTGCTGGAGCAGGCCCCTGGCAGGACCTGTGGCCCTGTGGAGAGAAAAGCCCAAAGTGGAGCAGGTTTGCTGACAGGACTTGTGATCCTGCAGGGGACCCATGCTGGAGCAGTCTGTGCCTGAAGGACTGCAGCTCATGGAATAGACCCACACTGGAGCGGTTTATGAAGAACTGCAGCCCATGGGAAGGACCCCATGGTGGACCTGGGGAAGAATAAGAGTCCTCCCCCTGAGGAGGAAGGAGCAGCAGAGACAACATGTGACAAACTGACCCCACCCCCATTCCCCATCCCCCTGTGCCACTGCAGGGGAAGAGGTAGAGAAAATTGGGAGTGAAGCTGTGCTTGGAGAGAAGGGAGAGTTGGGGGGAATGTGTTTTATGATTTGCTTTTATTCTTATTACCTTACTCTGATTTGATTGGTAAGAAACTAAACTAATTTCCCACAGTTGAGTCTGTTTTGCCTGTGATGGTAACTGGTGAGCGATCTCTCCCTGTTCTTATCTTGACTCACGAGCCTTTCATTATATTTTTTGTCCCCTGTCCAGCTGAAGAGGGGAGAGATAGAGCAGCTTTGGTGGGCACCTGGCATCCAGCCAGGGTGAACCCACCACAGCGTGCAATGACCCAGAGTTGGACCACTTCCACTTAAGTCACTGTGGTAGGCAAAAAACATCTTAAATTATTGTAGTGATCCTGACCAGAAGACTATTGTACATCAAGGAGTCAGTGACTCACAATACAGGTAACCTGAGGAGCCCCAGGCCTGTGCTGCACTGTGCTGCACATCCAGAATGGCCTTCAAACCTGTGCTGTGCTGAACAGATCCCTTGGCCAGGATACAACCTCAGCCAGCTGATTGCAACAGAAGAGCTGCAGGCAGCTCCCACACAGTATCAGCAATTACACCAGCTGCATGTCATTGTTTTTTTATCAAGCAGTGCACAAAAAAGTTCTCATGAGAACATTGTTTCTGTTTGACTACATAATTGATGGAGTTCTTTCCTTGTAAGAAAATCATATAATAGCTTGAACAACCGAAAGGGGAGAATCTTTGCTATGGAAAAGGTCTGCACAGGGTGTTGCATGTGGGTCAGAGTCTTGTTCCATGCTACACTGCCCAGGGCTCCCAGCATCTGAAGGGGTATAAGATTATATAAGATACTGCTTAGAGTGGTGTTGGGACCCAGAAAGAAGGTGAAGATCCTGTCTGCAGAAAAGATCCTGGAATTGGGGAAGATCCTAGAAAAGGAGGAGCTGTGTGGAGACAAATCTCAGGGGACATCAGTCAGGGAACAACCCTGACTGTTAACACCTGACTTTGATATGAGCAGTGGTACAGCATGAATGAACAGGACTTTGAACCCAACCTTCCCAGGACAGCAGAGAACTCCCCAAAAGTAATCCTGAGGGGGAGCGAGGAAGTGTGAGATAATCAGGCAGGTCAAAGCTCTAAAGTGCATGGTTCTTAAATGGACACCAACATCCAGATCTACTGTGGGTTGCTATGTACTTTGTGTCACCTGTGACAGCCACACAGGACAGGTACTTGCCTAAGCTGTTCTGGAAATCTGCAATGGTTCCATGAGGTTCTATGACTGCAACAGGCAATAAGCAAATTTTGGAAAATCTTGTCATAGTAAAAAACGGAGAGAAAGTGTACTGGTTTTAGCTGGGATAGAGTTAATTTTCTTCATAGTAGCTTGTATGGTTTTGTGGATTTGTGATGAAAACAGTGTTGATAAGATAGGGATGTTTCAGTTATTGCTGAACAGTGCTTGCACAGCATCAAGGCCTTCTCTGTTTCCCACCCCACCCCACCAGTGAGTAGGTTGGGGCTGCTCAAGAAGTTGGGAGGGGACACAGCTGGGATATCTGATCCCATCTGACCAAAGGGATATTCCACACCATATGACATGCTCAGCAATCAAAGCTGCAGAAGGAAGGGACATTCAGAGTGGTGGTGTTTGTCTTCCCAAGTAACCATTACACGTGATGGAGCCCTGCTTTCCTGGAGATGGCTAAACATCTGCCTGCCAATGGGAAGTAGTGAATGAAATCCTTACTTGCTTTGCTTGCATGCACAGCTTTTGATTCACCTATTAGATTGTTTTTAACTCAACCCACAAGTTTTTGCACTTTTACCCTTCAGCTCTTTCCCCCATCCCACTGGGGAGGAGTGAGTGAGTGAGCGGCTATGTGGTGCTTACTTGCCTACCAGGGTTAAGCCACAACAGCATGGTAGGGACTGTTAGGAAAAAAATTAAGTAAAACCTGCCCTGTCAACAAATTCTGCTGGCACTGCCAGTTCTACTGCTTTGGATACACTTTGAAATCATTATGAGCAAATTGTTCCCTTACAATAGCTAATCTTCTTCAGGCATATTTTATAGACCTGGAGATAAAACCAGCAGGAGAAAGAGAGGGAACTGTTAACTCATGATCTGTTAACTAGTTATTTAGCTAATATTGTCCATTAACTCTTGCTAATTATCTGTTAGTGATTCAAAATTTATGTATTGTCGTAAGAGAGAACATAGCAAGTTAAGTATGATGAAGTATAATGTATTTTTTATTTTATATTTAGATGTGCTAGGGAACTGTATAATAAAGGTCTGTGGAAAGGGACACAGATTGGACACAGCTCTGAGCAACCTGTTCTAGCTAATCCTGCCACAAGCAGAGGGGTTGGACTAGTCAATCTCCAGAGGTGACTGCCAACCTCAGGCATTCTGCAGTGCTGTAAAATACCTCTCCATTTCTGGGTATTTTCGAGCTGCTGCTAGTACCTGTATCAGCTTAGATACACATGGTAGCACCTAGTAGTGCTTCCTCCCATCTTTAGGAATCAGTTAATAGTTACCAATGATCAAAAAGGCAGAAATGAGTCAGGCTGAAATTCTCAGAGTTCATACCTTTTTTGGTAAGATTTTCACTGAACTGTTCTTTTAACATTCTGACCACTCCAGGGGATTTGCATCAAACTAAAAGCCCCTAAATAACATTATCACTGGAATAAACATGTAAGGGGATATACTTTTTAGATGTATAATCATAACAGAGAAAACTGTGTATTAGGAATGTCAATAGATTTACTGTATAACAAAGTTAAAATACTTATGTATTAATTAAATCAAGAATATTTTTTCTATTGCATATAATCTTCACAATGCCTCTCTGGTTTATTAGGATACTTTCTCTACGTATTTCTAGGTTTTAAGCAAAAATCCCAAGTTTCTACCTGACTAGTGTTTTTTTAGAAGACTGTTCTAGCCTGTACTTCAGCTAAATGTCATTCTAAAATATAAGAAAAAAAATATAGATGCAGTTACCATCTCAAAACACCTTTATCCTTGGTACAATTAACCTGGTTCTCATTATAACTTGGAAAATAATAAATAAAACAAAACGATGGGCTCTCTCACAGGTTTGCTGACTGCAAAAGAAGCTGTTCACAGGCTTACCATTAAAGATGGATTTAAAAACAATGCAAGAAGGAGAAGTTTTCTTTATCATCTTACTTTTGGCCTCTATTTGGGTTGCTCTATGTGTGTAAAGTAGACAACTCTACAAAAACTAGGGTACTAGATCAAAATTTAAGCAACAGTTTGCAATACCTCTGATGAGGATAAGTTTCCTCAAAGTGATAGGCAGTCTCATGTGTCACATAAATATAAAATTTTCATAATTGTTACTAAAAGATGAACTAGGACATGTAATAAAGCAGGAACAGATGGGCTTGAAAATAAACTGTTGCAAAGTGCTTATTATGAATGTGAGAGATGCTGAAATAGCTTCTGTTAGCTGAGTAACCAAAGCAAGTATAAGGTTAATGAAGAGGCCAAACAGAAAATGTTATGTGAGAGTGGGATGAGAGTTTTGACCTCAGAGTCACTACTAAAAGAATTCTCAAGCGTTCATTTCAAGGTTTTTATTTTCTGCCCTGTGGAAGACCAGAATATTATACTGCTAAGTTTTCATGATGAAGAAAAGCAATTAAATGAATAATGTCTGAACATGACATATCATGAAACATAAACAAGATTAAAAATAGATACTAGGAAAGACTTGAAGTATGTAGATCACGTAGCCAAACAACTCTTTTGAACTGTAACAGCAGTCTATATACTTTACAATAATTTGTCTGTCTTTAAAAGAACATATTCCTCATCTAATAGCACTATATTTTTTAAAAGTATTTAATGTACAAAATTATGTATGAAGTAGTGCAAGAAAAAGCTGAAGACTTAATTTATTTCCATCCAACTTCTATATTTTACTTTATTGCCTTTCAGAGGAGAGACAAAGACGATTGATTAGAGATGTGTCTTACTTGTGCAGTTTGGCAAGGATCCAGACCATGTTCCATTGGCAGTGCATTGTCTTACAGATGATCCAGAAAGTATGTATCCTTCCATGCATGAATAAATTACTGAATTAGAGAATGTAGTTCCATCAATACGAAATACTTTTCCGTTAGCAGTTGTTCCTGGATTACCACACTGCACAGCTATAAAACAAAATGTTAAATATTTTTTAAATGTAGTAAAGATGATTTTTGAAATAGTAATGTCTAAGACAATCCTGCTGCCAGCAGTATTATGTGGTAGAAATCCCTGCTGTTACCCTGAAAAATGCAAGTTTCACCACCTACTGATAAAACATGTTGTACAGTAAATAGCTGTTGGCATGAATTATTTGTTTCTAACCTTTTGTATGTAGGGAAATACAGCCTAAAATTTTATCTTTAAAATTTGCATTAAAGGAAAGCTAGTTTAGCTGCAAAGACAAACTCCTGATTCTAAGAAAATGCCTGATCTAAAATTATCTTTGTAGATTTAATTTAAATCTATAGATGCCTTTAAATGCACCAATGCATTTATAGCATCACCAAAGTACGTTTCCTACCTAATTCAAAGCACAGGATAGAGTCAAACTATTATTTCATAGGCAGGTGCAAGCCTGATGTTTCCCAGTTCTTCAACGCTCAACTTTGGAATTGGAGTGTTTCTTTCTTATGTGATTACATATATATGTCTAATCTGTATGACCTAAACTAGAACAATATACCTGTGTGTGCATTACACATACCTATACATATATCTGTGAACCAAAATAATCATTTCAAGAGATTTTTAGGGGGAAAAGAAACATCAAAATATCTTAAAATGTAAAAGGGGTAATTCATTTCTGTAATAGATAAGATCAGAGAAGAACAGCAGAAAGTTCAGTTGGGCTAAGCATACCCCTTCAGATACCAACATACAAACACATGTATATATTTACATCATGTCAGGATGGCAATCATTCAGCAGAAATGATATTACAAAATCAGCTTGTAAAATAAGTTTTTAAAATGAGATGACTATTTCACACAGATAACACAGTCAACAGTGATAAAGTGGAAAATAAGAGTACAGGTTCTCAAATTATTTTCTGCTTTTCAGGAAGCTTTTCTTTGAAGAACAGTCTGTTAGGAATTATTTCCTATTTATGAATCAAGATAATTAAGGTAATAAATTATTCTGCATAAATATCATGTTTCTTTTATGATAATACATCTTGATTGAAATTTCTAGAATTATTTTTTCCAAATAAACTTGTTTCAGCATTCCATTTTCTATTGGAAAATACTAATGTCAACAGAATTATTAAATAAAATTTTTAGGCCAATCATTTATGACATAGATGTATCTAGTGAAATCCTGACACTGACATTTTCCTAAAACTCAGCTGTTTTCTCTGAAATTCAGGTGTATAATGGTTGTAATTAAAGAACAGGTGATGGTGAGATTTTTAAGGGAAAAAATCTTTCACCAAAAATTGAGTTCTAGAGGCCTTATCTACTTCCTTTTCTGTTAGTTTTTTGTACTGGATAGCATATATTTGACACTGACACAAGCTTGAGAAGAAATAAACAGTTCAGTATACTTTTTTTCTCAAAACTTTGAAAACATGCAGTTTCATGGGTGCCAGGAACTGATTTCAAATTTGTCACCTGATGCCAAGCCATTGCTATGGTGTAATAACTTACTCGAAAAAAAATTAATGGTCAGTCCAAAATGAACTGTATACCATTCACAACACAAAACTGGCACTGTAAAGTTGTTTTTCTGATTAAAAAGAGAGTGGATCTTCTGTGATTTACCCTTGCACTCAGGTTGTCTTCCTGTCCAACTTCCATTTGCCATACATGTCCTTTCTTCTGAGCCATGGAGGATATATCCAATATCACAGCTGAAATGTACTGTGTTTTTAATTTTAAAATTGTTTTCTTCTCTAGACCCATGACCTGGGATACCTGGATCACCACAAGAATCGGCTGCATCACCTAGAATTTAGAGTGCAAAGATTAGAATAAATATCAATTATTATTATGATACTGCATTTAAAATATACATTGCTATGTATTTATAAATATATTTATATTTTTAGAAAAAAACATATATTGCAGTGGGTGTGAGTCCTTGTAATTACAAAATTACTTGATTCTGAAATAATTTCTTTTGACTTATCTTATATAAGTACAGAACAGAAATTATAATTATCTGAAGATTCCCCTTAGACCATGATAAACTTTTGGTAACAAAATCATCAAACACGAGTAGGGAAACAAAAAGAAAGCCACAAAACCTTGGTCATTTTTTACTTAAAGTAAGGAATTCTGAGGAAAACCAAGGTCCTGATCATAAAGGTAATTTTCTTGTTTGCCCATAGCAAGTGTTCATAAAATACTTCCTAGTTTTATGATATCATTAGAGTTGTAATAGTTTTACCATTGAATGAAAGCTCTACTCAACAATTTTATGTACATCTGACATGAAGCATTTCCCTGATTTATAGAAATGTTGAAAGTTCAAGACTGCCCAATAGCTAAAATCTCCCTCGGCTAGAAATGTTTAAGCAAATTCTAAGATAAAGAGTTAATGTTTTCTACTATCTGTTGTATATCAATGATAAAATAATCAACATAGTAATAATAATAATAATAACAATATCTAAGATTATACATCTAAATATTCATTTATGGTAAGAACTTTCAGTAAGCTCTAGGTAACACTGTATTTGCACAGAAGTTTAATTGTTTAAATCTTTTAATATGTACTTAGGATCTGCTGCTTTATGTTTTTAAAGGTCTTTAAGCTAGTTTTCTATGTAATAAGAGATGAAGGCATATTGTATTACTGAGTTTCAAAACAAAAGAGTTGAATTCTAGAATTCTTGGAGCTGCACTGTTCAGGTTTTCAGCCATAGATATTTAGCTTACAGTTTTCTGTGACAACCTGCAAATAAACTGAACAGTCTTCTATACAAAAAATAATTCAAACATCATAATATTTTTGAGATCATATCTGCATTATGTTGTACTTAGTTACACTAATGTAAAAAAAGAAGAAATATTTTAAGAATCAGCTACAAATTCAACTGCTGAAGAATGTCACATTATAGCTTCACATTACAGACAATTATACCACAAGTTTTGTAAAATTATGTAAAGAATGCTTTCTGTAGAATACCCATACTTTTCCGGTATTTATCTAAGCTTATATAGCAGTAATAGAAGTTCTTACATAGAAGTTGTAAACAAAGTTGTCTTCTCCCAGTATCCAGAAGACCGAAAGTGACAAACTCACTATCTAGGGGTTCTCTA
>VYZV01025782.1:1801-18895 GCA_013401275.1 Pandion haliaetus
CTCACCTGTTCTGGATCTTAGAACACATGTACCTGGACATTACTAAAAACTGTTCTTAATAGGGTGAGTATTGATATTTGAAAATGCAGGTATTATCTCCAGGTTGGGTGCCACTAAGATTATGCTTAGCTTGGAGAGAAAGTATTAGAGCTTAAAAAAAAAAAGACAGGAAGCAGTTAACTCAGTTGTTGTTATACAATGGCTCAGATACTCAAGATGGACTGATTAGAAGCAGACACTGAAGGAAGCAAATTTCTGTGGCTTAGCATAATTACAGAGCTACAATTGAGAAAAATTATTTTCTAACAGAAGAATGGAGAAGTTCAAAGAAATGCAAGTATGAAATAAGTACATTCGGTATAGGGAAAAGACAAACTCAGCCTGTAACACTCTTACTCAAAGTCAGAATTGCAGTCCACTCCTGTGTGTGCTACAGGTTCCTTCATTCCCGTGCCCAAACCACCTAGCTGTTTACAGAGCACACCGTCTGGATAATTTTGTAAGCACTAACTTGAAAATAGGACTTCTCTGTTCAGAGGTGTTTTAGTGGGTGATGATCCCTCTCTTCAAAGGCCAGGCAAGGAAAAAGACAGTAAGAGTCTGACATGTAACAGCAGGTTAGCTCATTATGGACAAAAATGGAAGGAAGTGATCATCTGTAGATCTAAGTCTACAGGTTAAACATGCTTCAACAGCTGGGGTCTTATCTCTCTCCACTGGGTCTAGCTGCCACCTCTCAGCCCCTCTCTTTGTTTGTCTATGGCACTTGCAACACAGCCAGCCACGATTAGCTACTTCCCCATTAACTTCTCAACAGTTCCCTTCTTCAAACCTTGTTTTTGAACCTCTCAGCATGAGGTAGCCAAGCACAAGGGACAAAGCACTCAGCAGAAGTCCTTTTCTCCCTGCAGCCAGCCTCAGAGAAAAGGACTTGTCTCTAAAGGTTGCCTCTGTTCCCCTTTACACTCAGCTACTTCTGCCAACACCCCCCTCACTGGTATTGCTTATGTGGAAAGCCCTTTTATTTACTTATTTATGGGGTGGGGGAGTTGATTTCAGTAGGTGTAAAGGAAAACCTGCAGAAGAGGAGGAGGAGGAGGTAGATCTTTCAAATTAAATTTGCCCTTGGTGCAGCTACTAATTTTCATTTTATCTATCAGGCTATCAATAAATATTCATAAGCGTATTAACTGAAGCCCTAAGATCTTAGAAATACCTAAATTCTCCTAATTCAAGATTCTTATCTACTCTTCACCCCCTACTTCTTACAACTATCCCTAATGACAGTATTTGCTTTCCTAGATGTCACTACTTAAAAACTATGACATGCCCCCCAAGATATCAGACAAACATTGATCTATGCAACCACCTTTTCAACAGAATTTCTTCTCCTTTTAAAAAGATTTGTATTTTCTTACTCTTTCCGATAGTAGTATGTTCACAATTCTGATTGCTATGGTCTCTTCATTGTTATTACTTTCATTTACTTCCCATTTTACAAAAGTTGCCCTGCAAACTTATACTGACTTGAAATCATTGCAGAAGTGCTTTCCAGGAGCTTACAAGTGACTGGGAAGGACACTTAATACACAAAGCCTGCTAGCAATGAAGTGCAGATGTTTTAGTCATTCCCCGAGCCATGAATCGTTTCCCTCCCATGGAAGCCACCATTGCTGTCTGTGGGTGAGGATTAGATTTTCAAAAAATAGCTGGATAGGAACTCACAGGATTTTTAAGCATGGTTAGCAAGCTGATGCCAGACTGCTGAACATAAGGCTGATCTAAAGCCGAGACAGAAAAACAAGGACACTATTACATTAATTTGAAGTTATCGCAGTGGGCATAAGTACAGTATATCCACTCTTGGCAGACAAGCAGGTAGGAGATGTCATTACTAATGAAGCTGCATGTTAATCTACATAGAAGTATCACAGGGCTTTCACTCTTTGGGCAAGTCCATGCAGGGAGCATTGGTGCTTGTGCCTGGGCACACAGCCATTAGTGGCATCTGAGGATCACACAGTGGCACTTGTAATTGCATTGTGTCTTCTCTCTGCACAGTGGGTGGTTGTTAATGGTTTCTTGGGATCAGAGCAAGTGCTTTCTGCACTGGCCATTTCAGCACCTCAGGACAGTATTTTCATCATCAGGTGTGGCTGCACTAATAGGAACAATCCTCAGGTGTCTGACATGTCACTTAGGGAATAAGCATCTAACTTCACATGAACTCAACTGTTTCATTACTGAGCTCCAGCTACATCAGCTTCCCAGCCCTGTTATGAAGTTTCTTTCCAAAGATTTCAGAGTTATGGCATTTTATTATAACAGGACCTTTACTGCCTTCCTCCATCCAACCAACTTTCATTTTGCCATGATTGGTAATGCTGGGAATCAGGAAAGATGTTGGCAGATGTTACTGATTTCGGTACCATGCTCAAGACATCAAGATGTATGGGTGAAATTTTGACTGCACAGGTGAGGTTTGAATGCTCTGCAAAACCAAGGGAAGATTTTGAACATGTCCTCTACCCTTGTTCAGGACCTGCTTTACTGGGCCATGGGATTATTTTTCTGCTAGCCCATGGAAGGATGAACTGAAAACCACTGCAATTTCAGGGGTACATGCAGATCCACTAGCCATAATGGAGATGGTACTGCATCTAATGAATATTACCTTGGCCTGAACTCACTACAGGAAATCTTGCCTGCATTGCTGCTTTCAGGGCAATTATATAAATACTTACCTCTTTTGCTGTATATAATAACATCTTTATACAGAACTTATTATATCTCATTCACTTGTTCCTTTGAGTCTTCAATGTTTTATCTTTTGTGTTGTTTTTTTTTTTATTTCAATCTCTGAAACAGTACAGGAACTGATCTGCTACTGGAAATTTTTTCAGGACAATATTGCACCTTCAGCTTCACCTTTGTGGCATCAAGATCAAACAGGAATCTCAGCAATGTAAAAGCTGTTGCTATATTGAGAACATTTTTTGTGATATATTTTAACTATACAGCCACACAATACACACTCCCCCTACAACACCCTGACACATTTCTGACATCTGGTGACAAGAGCTAAGGACAACAGAGCTGACATGCACTCATGAGGCAAATGCCACCAGAGAATTTTCTTGCAAGAATACTTCTCCAGCTACTGCTCTTGAAGCACTGATTTTTAGCATTTTGTTTTCTAACCTTAATTTTCCTAAGTCTTCTCTATGTCCCAGTTAATCCTTAAAGAAACCCCCACATCCTCCTCCCCAACATGTTATAGAAGTGCTATGATTTCCACTTATTTAAAGTAATATCAATGGTGTCTAATCATTCCTAACCTGATTTCCAAAGGTCAGAAAGAACAGGGAGAAAGAACCATTGCTTCGAATTGCTTTATTCTGTTTATTCCAATCCAGTTCAATTACTCCTCTTTCCAGGATGTGATACAAGTAATTTGTTTTCTCAGCACTGATTTCACTTTAGAGATTCAAGTTCCCTTCATCTGCAGCCATGCAATTAGTTTTGTCTTGTGCTTCTTTCAGATCCTGCCATATGCAAAAATGACGTGGTATGATTTCTGAAATATCTCTTGTGCTAAAGAAACAGAAGAAGATGTTCTCTTGAAATGTCATCTTCCAAATGGAGTTTTGAAAGCAATAAATTCTTTTCCCTTTTTGTCCAATTGAACCAAGTGGAACAGTAGACTCCCAATTATCTAACCAAGCCTGGAATAAAGAGACATACTTTTATACTTTTGTAAAGAGCTTCCATTTGTTTGCATAAATTCTGTCATTTCAGTGTCTTCACTTTTGAGGATTTTCACAGGTATGGCTCACATCTATCTTTTTCTTAAAATAGCCACACATCACCTCACAAAAAATCCTTCATTTCATTATCCTTCTTCACTTCAGGCCTTATTCTTCATAAGAGTCAGTTTTGTGCTTGGAGCATTTGCAATAGCCAAGTAGCCTACCCTAAACATACACACATCTAGAAAAATCACATCTTTTTTCCCCTCCTCCCTGCCTTTTTTTGTGATGCACATGCCACATAGCACCTAGCTAGCAACGTTCTCTTGCACTTATCAGTGCAGCTCTCTGCAACACAGAGGAAACAGATTCTCTACCACATCACAGATTTGTGCTACAAGCTGAACTTTCCCCATCTTTCATCTCTGCAATGCAGTTTACTTTTGTCTTGACATCAGCTGAGAACTTTGTAAATCAGTTAGAAAAACATCATTCTTTTTTTCCTCCTTTTGCCCTATAGTCAAAAATAACTTCTTCCACAGCTGCTTGAGCTTCCCTGAACAACACACCCTGCTTTTCCTGCTCCCCTAGAAGCAGTGGTTTGCACTGAAGCTCGATTGGTTTCCCATTTGCAGGTCACTCCTGCTGCCTGTGCCACTGGTCATGCCTGCTGTGGAAGGGCGATGACAGGTCCTTCCTGGGAGCTTTGTGCAGGTCATGGTCAGCTGTTGATGCATACATGTGATTCTTGGTTGTACTTTGAGTTTATCAGATATGTCTGAACTAGTTCTAATGAGAATTTAATTATATCTATTCTGTTTCCCTCCCTTCCCGCGTTCTTCAGCTAGTCTGATGATTTTTTCCTAATGCTAAATTGTCCATTAAGAACCCATTCCTCACTGTACCAATTCTACCTGCAAAAGATGTTTTTCATGGCTATACACTTACTGCTTGTCTCATATTCCGTGACTGCTTCCTCAGGAAAGTATTTGCTATGAAGCTGCTATTATTTGTTAAAAATAAGGTCAGGTAATCAACAACCTATCTGGAGTTCTCCTGTCTGTTCACATGAGACCGCCACAAAGCACCCATGTTCTGTATCTACATTTTTTCTCCCTTCCAGTAAGTTTTAGAAACTAAGCAGATTTCTCTGAGAGCCTACCCATGTGCCTCAGCATGGGGCCAGTTAGTGCCCTTCTGCATAGCTGTTCTCTGCAATGCTTTTGGTTAAAAATCCACAGGCTACGCTTCTTTGCCTTATTTACACGAATGCCACAGTCTATTTTTCCTTCTCATAACACAGTATTTTGATTTACATACTTGTCAGCAATAGAGATTAACAGAAGATAGGAGGATCTAAGATAGCTTTTATTACAATCTTCCTAAACACTTCTGTCTCATCTGTGTTGCTCACTGCATTACCTAGAGAGTGACCAAGCTGTTAGACCTTTATAACTCTTAAAGAAGCAATATACCTGTACAGGGACTAACACACATCTGAGTAATATGCTATTGACTTTATGTCGCTGTGATGGTTTATTAGATCATCTGCAGTCACTACCCTTGGGCATCTTCTAATGTGAGCTTCTGAAGAGAAACTAGCTTGGTGTCATGGTTTAAGCCCAGCCAGCAACAAAGCACCACACAGCTCCTTACTCACTCCTCCCCTGCCAGCCAGACGGGGAGAAGAAAATATGATGAAAGGCTCATGGGTCAAGACAAGGGCAGGGAGAGATCACTCACCAGTTATGGTCACAGCAAAACAGACTTGACTTGGAAAAAACCCAAATCAATTTAATTTGTTACCAATCAAATCAGAGTGGGATAATGAGAAATAAAGCCAAATCTTAAAACACCTTCCCCCCACCCCTCTCTTCTTCCCAGGCTCAACTTCACTCCCAGTTTTCTCTACCTTCTCCCCTCCAGCAGCACAGGGGTTCAGGGAACAGGGACTGTGGTCAGTTCATCACACCTTGTTTCTGCTGCTTCACCCTCCTCAGGGGCAGGACTCCTCACACTCTTCCCCTGCTCCAGCATGGGGTCCCTCCCACAGGAGACAGTCCTCCACAAACTTCTCCAACTTGGGGCCTTCCCACGGGCTGCAGTTCTTCACAAACTGCTCCAGCGTGGGTCCCTCCCACAGGCTGCAGTCCTTCAGGCACAGATTGCTCCAGCACAGGCTTTCCCATGGAGTCATGGCCTTCTTCAGGAAATCCACCTGCTCTGGCATGGGCTCCTCCACAGGCTGCAGGGGGGTATCTGCTCCACAGCTTACCTCCCTGGGCTGCAGCGGGACAGCCTGCCATCTCACCACAGGCTGCAGGGGCATCCCTTCCTCCAGCACACCTCCTCCCCATCCCTCACTGACCCTGGGACNCACCTCCTCCCCCTCCCTCACTGACCTTGGTACCTGCACAGGGGTTTCTCTCACATTCCACTCCCCTCTCCGCTGCAGGCTTCCCCTTCTTAACTATGTTCTCCCAGAGGCACTACCACTATTGCTGATGGGCTCAGCCTTGGCCAGCAGTGGGTCCAACTTGGAGCCAGGGAAGCTTCTAGCTGCTTCTCACAGGAGCCACCCCTGTAGCCCCTCCCCTGCTACCAAAACCCAGCCGCACAAACCCAATACTCTCAGGGATGCAGAGAGATGATTTTTGTGTTTCACAGACAGTTTTTGCTAAACCACAGGTGAAGCACTTCTACTGTATTTAAAAAATAAAAATTAGAAAGTGTGCTTACACATGCAAATGAAATAGAGTTGAACAATGAAGTGGTTAGTACAGAACAACTATTTTACACTTGTGCAGGGATCACAGTAGGCAAATATTCCCATATATACTGATCACTCTTAGTGTTTAATGGATGCACAAGGTCAAAGAACACAATGCCTTGATAAAATATTGAAGGATTAAAGAAAAGGTTGGGACATATCATTTAGAAAGAATTTGAATTTATAGGAAACAACCATACAAAATATTAATAAAGTGAGCAGTATCTCAAAATCCATGAGCACCTGCTGGGATATAGCTATGACATAAGTCACTTCAAACCCATAACACCCACATAAAATCATCCAAATATATTTTATTGCTGAAAACATCAAGGAGTACTTGCTGAGCTGTTGCTGTTTAACTTGGGTACCTAAACTACCAGTCTAGACTCCCTGTATTATCAGGGATGTTTGCCAAGTGGCGATTCAGAACATCTCAGATAAAAGCTGAGTCTTTTTTCACTAACTAGAAAGCCTTTGAGTTATGCTTTGCAAATATCCATCTTTAACCACCTTCATGATGACAGATACTATTAAGCTACTGGTAGATTCAGCACTGACATATCTAAAACTTAATTTCTCACTGTTATTTTTCCCCTCAAGGGAGCACACCTGCCTATAAAAGCCCAGTTACAGGTAGTCACATTAAGAGATTAGAACCAAAGTATCTTCATCATAGAAGTTCCAAAACAGAAACATGATCTCACATTAAGGCTCTGAACTGTAACGTAAACCGGTTGACTTGAGAAAGCTTCACTTTCTCAGAAGAAGTGCTTTTTTGGTTACATTTCAGCTGGTGTGGCTTAAGTGTGCAGGAAGTAGGGAGTTGGCTGAGGCACAATCTTCTATCACATCAGGTAACATATTTCTATCTTTTCAGCATTTGTGTTTTGTGGTTTGTTTTTTTTACTGTAAGTCTGAGGGACTAGTAGATAACACAGAGGAAAACTGCAACTCAAAAGGAGGATGCAAGAAGCATCAGAGCTTCTTGACTGGAGGCAGCTGTCAGGAAGACCTGTCCTGGCCTTCAGAGTGGCTAACACAGCCCTCAACTTGATAGGCAGTAAAGTAGGAAGTGTTCTGCAGTAAAACTTTAGAGAAAAAGATGGCAGAGGAGAAGCAGTGTGTGCTTGTGATGGAAAGCACCAAAAACAGGTTAAAAGCCAGTTCTGAACAGATGATTGAAATGTGACATACTTTATAGGCCACAGGGTCATGACTAGGACTCTAAATATTCAAACTCATTATCCAGAGCCACTACAAAGATTCAAAGAGTGAGGCAAGTGGAGTGCTCAAGTTACATATGTAAGTGATTATTCAAAGAACAAAGGAAGTTCATGGAGATAATATAGCTGAGAAACAGGAACATCAGCAGAAGTTGCCATGTTCAAAGCCCAAAATATTGGACTGTGTGGCCAGAAGATACTTAGGAAAAAAACCCCCAAACTGCACGCTAAATAAATTAAACAATACATGAAACAAAGGTTAGGAAAAACTTGTTATATTCTTCAAACAAAAGTACTAACTAGGATAAATTTTCCCTGGTACTATCAATGATGTTTCCTAGACAATTGACTCACTTCTGGACAACATGCATCCTATGCTGTCACTAGAACTCCCTGCTTGCATCTTGGCTAAAACCGTGATTTTTCCAGCTTTAACTGGATCTTTACAAAAAAGTTTCAAATCTCTTTGTTCCTCCTTCTTGCTACTTTATAGGTTTTTTAGAACCCCCTTCCTGCCTGGGTCACCTAATTGCCTGAGAACCTTCCCTCATGAATGGTATACCATGAATGAGCTTTCAAAGCAAGAAGAATGGAGCTGGCTTGTTGTTTGCTACCAAAAAAAAGAGTCATGTTCACAGGGAGATAGATTATTTCTTAAAGCAACTGAAAGATCAAATATAACCTGAAACCTTCAATATCTACAGACCTGACCAGAGAAATACAGTACAACTGCCTGAAGAAGTATCATTGCCAGGACTCCAGGAAACATCTAACACATGAAATGTATCACGTTTTATCCGATTCAGTTACTAGCAGACAGCTTTGTTTTGCACCTTCCAGATTACTCATCTATTCTCATAAAACCAAGGAGTTTTAGTGCTACTAAATCAGACAGAACATGGAAGTTATTGTAGCAACTATACAGTTTGCTTGGACAGTTTGAGCAATATATTGGCCATAATGCTGCAGCCCAAGCTTTCTCTGGCCATCTCATTTTGTAGGAAAAGGAAAAGCTAAGATAGCAGATATCTACCCTGGTATCACCATTAAGAACTTTTCTCCCAAGAGGGGTTTCTTCACCTCATGGACCAGCCCACCACCCAGGAGTGCTGGGAGGTGGCTGGTACAATGTTCCCAGGAGCCATTTTGGAGAGGCAACAGGGAGTGCTGGGCATTACTCCTTAAAGAAAAGGGAGGTAGATCCAAAACTTGTGTTTCCAGAACTGAACAGCTACTCAGTAGTGTTTTCTGATCTGGCAATATTAACTTCATAGCAGCACACAGACAGCTGACAAGCAAAATTCCTCATTACAGTTGACTTAAAAGATTTTTTTTTTAGTGAAATTACATTTTTTGTGAAGTGTGAATTAGCATGTCACACTAAGTTAAGACACTTACTTATAATGCACCAGTATTGTTGACTGCATCCTGGACCTGCTTCTTTGCAGAAACAAAGAAGTCTGGTTGCATTGTGCCTTGAGGGCCCCTGGTGCACAGTTGTCTTTTTCCAGTGTCATCCTGCACCAGTCAAGCATATACTTCTGCAACCCTCTTTGCAGGTGATGTGAAAGCATTTTGTGCTGTACAAGTGTTTTACATCAAGCTACTGTCTGGGTTAGCTGGATTTCCATTAGCCCTGTCCTCCTGAGAGCACAGCATGGCCTCTCAGTCACATTACAGCTGAGTCTGCCATGAAAGCCTTCCACCCAGCCAAAGGGAGCTCAGAAAAAGCTGATACAGCTCTTTAAATACCAAAGAGATGTTGCCTAATGAGGAACAGGGAGGGGTGGGGTGGGGGGGGTAGAGCTGCTGAATCTACCTCCCTGCCCACACCTCAAGCAGCCAGATTTATGAGAAGCTATCCCATTCGGGCACAAAAAATGTCTAGGAAGAAGGAAGAGCAGGTGTACATGAAGCATTTTCAGCTTTTACATCAAAACATGGTGCTCTCAGTGCCTTTAAAAAGTTGATTGTTTAAAAAAAACCTGATTTTGCTACAAAATTTCACTTTGACATCAGTGGGTGTTTGCATGATTACATATATTCATTTGCACACTGACACCTCCCAGTCTTATTACAGCACACAATTCTTAAAGATTGTTCATTAAGCATTTTAACAATCAAACCTTACACCAAAACACACAAAAGCCATTCTTATTCCTTTTTTCATAGGAATCTTCCTTCTTTTAAACTCAAAATATTGAACAACAATGCATATTTAACCTTTATACAAGGGACCATAGTGGACAAAAAAAAGTTAGTAGCAGTGCAGTCTAGGCAATTAACCAACAGTGTATTTCTTGGATTATGCTTAAGGAAGGCCAAGTGATAGAACAGGAGAACATTATAATTGAGAAATTCAAAGAACTTTCACTTGTAGACAGTTATTTCATAACTGATAATACATAGCATGTAATTTTCGTCATATGTAAAATGCTGCATTAAACATTAATTTATGTCTCTGTGGATCACGTGAAGAACCATTCTACATGCCTTGAAAAAGTACAAAAGAAAACATAGGTTAATTATCTCATTTTCAGAAATGAGTAAAAAATTGGGGAGATACAGTCCACATGAACTACTACATCACTATCAGCCAGAAAAAACAGGGGCAAAACCAGACTGAATTTGCTTAATTAGGTCCAGATCCAGTGAAGTATATACATATCTCTAAGCCAGTGAGGGAGCCTATGGACAGCAAACAAAATAACTATGTTGAAAGGGAGTATAAAGCTAAATATGGCATGATTTCAGTTCAACATGTGATTTCTCATATGTTCAGGATTATCTGCATGCTCAAGCATTTTGCAGAATCATTGTTTTGTCTCTTGTCAGAGAATTGCCTAGTTCTAGAAAACTGTCTTGAAGCTGATTAACACACCATTTCATTCCTCCTCATTTCTCAGTCAGCTTTACAGGAACAAGTTTCCCTGTAAAGGAAGAAAACAGCTAGCAGGACTGCAGGAAACAGCATATATGAAACTATGGATTTAGGAACATTTAAAATCTGACAAAAATATGATTCAAAGTGTCCACATTGTAGTTCAAAATCACTGGGGAAAGCAGAAACAGCATACGCTGTCAACTTGTGGGGGTGACACATGGGTTTTAGAGGTATTTCCTACCTGCACAGCAAGATGTACTTTTTTGTTATTTTCTTGATATAAGACGCCCATCTGTCAGGTCTTTACAGGAATGACAGAGAAAATATTTGTCATACCTATTTGACATATCATGGATATAGATCAATTCTTGACCAGTGGGAATTCCCCAAATGTAGTAAAGAAGAATACAGCTCAGCTAGCATTCAAAGTCCATAACAGGTATTATGCTAAGCAGCAAAGAAACTCACTCAAGACACCCCAAGTCACGCAGAGGGACAAAGCCACAAGAGGAATATAATAGAGGAGAAAGCCAACAGGCCAGACACCCATATCGATTTAGACATCTGACAAATAAATCATGCTTGACCTGAAACAAAATAATCATCAACATCCAACTTCTAGGCTAACCTAAAAACCACACTTTTACCCAAGCAAAACATTTAATTTCACTTCTGAAGAAATTCCGATAATGTGATATAAGAATTAATTCTAGAGATATTTCAGAGTAAAAGAATGAGATAATAGGATAAGCAGTATAAAGAGCAAAGTAATCCAAGATATTTGTCAAAACTTTAGGCCAAATTTAAAAGGTTAATATTTTCAGAGATGTCTAAACTTTGAGTTCCTCTTGAGTCCAGAAATAGAAATGTTATGTTGCTCCTGGAAGCTAAATGTTTGAGGCCATCATGTGTTTAGGTAACTCATGTTAACAACTAAGGGGAAATAGCTAGGCCGAATTTTGACCCTTTTGAAGTTTGCAACTGTTTTGCACTACAGTGTGCTTTCATATGAATCCAATTATTTTCTGGTTCTCCAGCCTTGAGGAATAAATAGATCCTAGCTGATAAAAGATGAATATCCCCAATCCACATAGTAGGTCATGATAAAATTAGATATACAAAAGACAACTTTGTTGTTTGGGTTTTGGTTTTTTTTTTTCCAGATATTTGCTCAGTTACTTCAATTTTCTTAAAAAGGTGAATGTGTCTTTAAAGAGAAATGAACATACTGAGCCAGCTTATGCTGCAGTAGCTATGACAACAGACTTTGAAACAAGTGTGGAAAAAGCTAGACCTGAATCTTAATTTCATTTAATTATTTTTTTCAGTCTGTTCTTCACATTGAATAGTTTGCATTTTCCTCTGAAATTCTACAGAAATTGTGATTTTTATTAACACCAGATGCATAGTATCTTATGTAGCAGATCTATAGATGTTATTTAAGTTGGAAAAGAAAATACTTAGAGAATCTGTGGACATGTCCTAATGCCTCCAGATGAATGCCAGACTGCCTTCTGGGGAATATGCTTTACCCAAAGATGCTGAGCTCAATGCAGATGGGTATGTGTGAGAGATCCGATTTCATGAAGGAATGATCCCATTGGATCAACCATTAGCAAACTTATCATATTGACTATTAGAGGTGAATTTCTCAAAATCAAAAGGCGGGAGAAGAGGTAGAGTTAAAATTCAGATTTTCAGTTGATTCAATAACTGGGCTGGAGCAAGAAAGAAGAGACTTCACTTCTAACATCTCTTCCTTTTTTCTTTCAGTCCTTCCCATCTCCCTTGGAGAAATCTTTTATAGATGATATCCACAATCATTGATACTATCAGCTTCACTAAACAGACAATCTGGCTCCCTGTTCATGTTTCCTATCCCATTCCTCTATATTCTTTCTAGCAGAAGGAGCAGCAAGCAATTCCCCCCCCTCTCTTCATCAAGCACAGTAGTTTAGAGATCAAGAACACTTTTTTTATAAAAAAGGAAAAGAGAAACTCAGACCGTTACCACTAACATCTCTTCTTACTCCATAAATGTTCCATCTGCCCCCTCTGTCTCTTTTAACAGGTCCAAGGCTTCACAGGGAAGCCAAACCACTTTACAGCAATGACCATACAGAAAATAAGTCACTTTAACCTCTTTAGAAGTGACCCACATCACCTGTACTCCCAAATTAATTTACTGAATTAGAGCCACCCATAAGCTCCCATAGCTGACCAGGTCAGGGACAGTATGGAGCACCTTCCCCCCTGGCCCAGGTCAGCTTCTCTGGGGCCAGGGTCCCCTGAGCTCAGTGTGCTGGATTGTAGGGCACCATTGTGGAGGTTGGCACGATGAGGCATGCAGGCATAAAATACTGAAACAAATGATCAACATGCCACTAACTGCCTATTAATTCCCTTAACAACAGATTGTTGAGTAATCAATCTTCATAATACTCCCAGAAAACCAAAAATGCATAAGGTGTGCATAAAACACAAGTAATTCTTTCTCTTAAAGTCCAATACCCTCAATTTTTTTTTCATTTGGCTCCCTCTGGTTTCTCAGTAAGATGCCTCCTACTGCAATGCATGAAGGCTAGCTGAACAAGGACTGTAAGAAAGCAGCCTTAATCTGTGTTATCTTTTTTACTGGTGTATTTCTTTTTAGACTTAGCTGCCTGCCTGCTAGAAATTTTTACTGGGACCATCTCATGTGTAGGTAAGTAACTACAGATATATTCACAAGAGCAGACTAAGGCCTTGCTCATCAGGCATCTCCACCCATTGCAGAATATTGGCTACCCCATATTCAAATACATTACTCTCATTCCCTTGTTTGTTCTTTTCAAGCTGCAGCCCTCTCTCACACTCTTGTAGATTCTCCCCGCATTTCTAATATCTTCAGTCCAACTGAATTGTTGCAGTGTCCATCTACTATTTGCAAAGCTTTGGACAATTCCGAGGTACTTACAGATTCCATCTGCAGCTTGCAAGCAGCTGAAGACCACCATCAAACAAGTCCTCAGGCAGAAGACAGGTTTTACTGACTGCAGCAAATAAAACAGGTATTCGTATAACCACTAAGAAAGAAGCAACATGAAGACGTGCAAGAAGCAAAGCCTGAAACCAAGCATAGGCCCAGCTTACCCAGGCACCATTTCTACTTCAGGTAAGGACACCCTGACTGGAGAAGACTGTATTTAAAGAGGGCCTACTCCCTGGCACAGCTGCCACCTTTTATCCTAATTTCCCACCTTGGGAGTGAAGAAGCAGCATTAACCCTTCAGTGGCTGGTTCAGGGAGGGTAGGGCAGGGTGTGGTGCTTTGACTACTCCTTGTTTCTGAGAACTTCTTGCCATTTCATTTGGAAACGCTCGCAGCATATTATTCAATCTCCACTCTCCTTGCACAAAAGCTCTTTCTCTTCCATCCTCATTGGAATCAGGATGAAAGTCTCTTGCCATACATTTTGTTCTTTCCATATGTGTTCCAAATAACACCTGTTAATAGCATCTTTTTTTCTGCATCCACTACACTCAGCACATAAAGCATTCATTTTCTTTCTGATGATGAGTCTTGTGAAGTGCATGCACAGCTAATTTCAGATTCTTCCTCTTTAAAACAGATAAGATTTTTTAAAAACTTTTTTCCATTGACTCCAGTGGACACTGAATGCTCAGGAAGTAAAACAGAGCCACATTTTGCACTAGAGTTGGTATAGCCATTCCATTCTTCCTCTCTCCTACCATGCAGCAGCACTGAGAACTGTGTTTCAGTCTCTCGTGGCAAATCTGAAAGGTATTCTTTTTTCATAATCATGGAATGAGTCATGGGCACTTGAAGTTCAATAAATCCCCAGAGGCAGCCAGCTTGGTTTATTTTCAGCTCTGATGGCCCACAGAAGCAAAAAAAAAAAAAAAAAAATTTTTTTTGGAGATGTGGAAATAGGATTTTTTCCTTATTATATGTAAACAACCCCATAACATATGAGAGGGGAAAAGTTCATATCAAAAGGGAATGTTTACTAAAATATCAGCTTCTCCCTGCTGCAAGAGGATTACTAGCATCACTGAATTCCTTCTCTGTTCAAACAATCTATTGCCAGATTTCTCAGAGAAGCATTTTTTGTGGTCGCTGCTTCTTGACAGCAAGCGTCTGGACAGTTTATCCTTTGTGTGAGGACAGTGTTGCAAAGAGGGAAAAACCAAGGTGCCAAGTTTCTTGGTGAGGGAGGTGACAGAACCTCCCTTTCCATATAGAGAGTTTGAGGTCTTCAGCATGAGATGAATTGCTTCCTTTCTAGGAATCAGTCTAATATAGCCTGGAGAAATATCTTAGAAAAAGAGAGATTTTTACATTTACTGGTGTGTTTCATACAATGCTCTGTTACATACAAACATAGATACAGTGGCCTGGCAGTATTAAAGGAGGAAAGTGAGAATGATGTGCTGGTCATGTACAGTGACATCTAGCAATGAGGGGACACAGAAATGACACACTCAAATGGTGTAGAATGAGTATAAATTGGTTCATATTATGTCTTAAGTATTGCAGAAGGCTCCATGTAATGTATCACTGTGAAAATTTTTTAGTTCATTTAAGTTTTACTGCACTACATTTTTTTCTACTAATTTCTTGAATTCACAAAGCCCAATACAAATTCTGACTTTCAGTGTAGAGATTTATCATTCAGGCTACAGAACTGAATTTAGCACTCAAGATGCAAAAATAGTGCTGTCTTAATTTTTTTTTTTTAATTTATTCTTCAAGGAGAAACTGAAAAAGAATACCTAATTAAAGTGGTGGAGGTTTTGTTTGTAAGTTTGTTTTTTAAAAAAAGAGAAAGCTGTGTGAGAGACAACATTTATTTAAGTCTTTAAAAATCTAATCTCTTCCATGGGTTTCATTTTATTTCCATACTATGAAAACATCCCCTTCTCTTGTTTCTCCCAGTTTTTTCTAGGGCAGACACTTAAGTAAAAATACCTTTTTATAAAGGTATCCGTATATCTGCTCAACCTATTTTTTAATGCATGTTTCTTTACAATGTTCGATGAAAAACTACTGACCATTTTGCTGAGAGAAAATTGTTCAGTTACAGTTCCATATTTAATTGCTGAATATTAGAAACACTTCTGTGCACTCTAGCCATAAGGATGGCTTCCTTATTTTCAACTCCTCTACTGTTTCTACCCATTGTCATACTGGTTGCCTTCCAAGTGCGATTTTAAACCCCCTGGTGTGACGAAAAGAAAAGGTCTGGTGACTTTCTAGGAGTCTTTTCTTTTAAGGATATATAGGTACTTTGGACAATCCCAGACCTCCTTTCTAAGAACATCTGCCTTCCTTGAATACTCCCTTGCACAACCAGTTTGTGATAATGCAGAAGGTCTCACACACAGATACACAATCCCTTCACCAGTCATCAGATGGCTGCCATTTTCTGGGTTTTTTTGGTGTTTTTTTTTCATTGAGCCCCTCAGCCACTGTCAACATTTCATTTTGTTTCTCTGTGCTTTAGTCGCTTAGAAGAGGTGTTGAAAACCCTTCTGTATAGAATGCAGTTTACAGGAATATTCTTTCCCTTTCTTGTATATTTATATAGCACATAGCATGAAACTTTTTGTCATTGATACTTTAGACTGTATACTCAATAAGTTGTGAATTGTGAAATAATTGTGAAGTTGTGAAAGAACTTGTGATTTATACTACTGCACTTAAGCCTTAAGACCCACCTGTGCTCGCCTGTAAAAAGTCAGAAAAGACCTAGCATGGCATACTTGAAATTTTCTCATCTCAGAACTGTTCTATTTTCTGAAAACCAACACACTAATGGTTCAAAATGGCCACAGAGAGCACCATCAGCTCTGGCTTGCAGTTTTCAGAGTGGGGTAGACACAACCTTCAGGTAATTTATAGTGAATGAAGAGGCCACATACACAAGGCAGGGGAAAGAGAGATGGCTTTGAGAACACCCAGCTGTTCGTGCTGGCTTTACGCTACATCATACACCCAATGAGTACTAAACATAACAGAAACATTGTAAGTCTTGGCAGAAAAACATGCTATGGCTTCCTAAGAACAGTTGGGTCATTAGTGGTCATTCAGTCAGACAGACCAAGGCTGTCTCAAAGCTATTAGGTAGATGGTGAGAGGTCAGTTGTGAGAAAATGTTCTACGCGAGGATCACACTGAGCAATTACTTGGCTCAGCTGTGTGCAGAAAGACAGCCCTCGCTGCAGGGCTGATAGACTGGTGGAAGCCAAGAGGGAAATCAGCACTTCATAAAAGTTAATGACGAAGGATATACTTCTTATGAGTCCTGACGATAGCAGGATTCAAATGCAAAGCACAATACTGTTTCCTCTTCCATTACTCCCTCCGTTTTGGACCAGTCTCCCTCTCTTTTTTATTGTTGTTACTGTTGGGTTTTAGTGTATGCATTTGTGAAAAAGCCCTGAAAAAGACACCCTCCATCAT
>VYZV01025782.1:19199-32900 GCA_013401275.1 Pandion haliaetus
CTTTCAGCCCTGCAGAACTGAAGTATGTATGCAACTATGTTGAGGACTCAAGACCAACTATGACACACTAAATAACAGTTAACAATATTTACATTTACAAATGTAAATAAACATCTGAATTTCTTAAGAAAAAAAAGCAACCTTCTCATGATCATTATTTATTTTCTTTCCTTTTCACCTGCATATATCCTTCTATTCTACCTGGCATATTTTAATGCTTTTCTATTCTGTAACCAGCTCTGCAAATAATACTCATAATTAGGCATTTTTTTGATTCATATAAGTGGGCAAGGCATGGGNTTTGAGTCATATAAGTGGGCAAGGCATGGGAGATAAGTTACAGTGTTTGTTATCAAACCCAGGGTCGGAAACACAGATTGTGCATTAGAGAGGAGGATTGCTTAACACCAACGATGGTGTGCCCTGCAAGAAGTGCCCACACCAGCTTCACAACTAGTAGCACAATGGTTGTGTCTGCACAACACAGCCCTGAACTCACTAAGTCTTCTTGCTGGTTTAAAAAATTTGTTTTTTATTCCAAACTCTGTGTGATTCACTCTGTGACCACAGGTAAAACATTTCCTCTCTGTTTTCCATTTTCCCAGTTGTTAAGCACACACAAAGATGCTTCTCATTTTTAAGGCATTTTGAGCCTTATGGGGGAAAAATTTTCATGGAAATGTTAATACTAAGTTTTCATGATCAGGATGAGTGGCATAGGGTAGGAAGAAACCCAAGGAAAAATTCATTTGTAAGTATGGTGCCATAAAGCGGGCTCTGTGATTTGTAAGCAAGAGGCAAACTTAAAACCAGGATAATTCCAATAGAGCTTGTAAGATAAAGAATAAATATGAATATCCTTTAAGTATTCTGCCTTGTCAAAACTGCATTTATGTTGGAATAAAAAATTATTGTATTGCTAAAGGAACAGTCATAACTATGAAGAAAAAATGTTGAATTATTATGGCAGACCACAGAGCAACAGAGCATTTATGGCTCTGCTCAGGGCAGACTGCTCAGTCAGGATTTTTCTCACATGTGTTATCATATAAACCTCATGTGCCACATGCAGTTTTGCAGAGTTCAGGTGGTGAAAGAGCAAGAGGGGGATAACTTTACTTATTGCTGTGGAAACCTATTTGTCATCCATGTCTAGAATTACTGTCTTTTTACTCGAGTTAGAAAAGTTTTCATTAACTTCCCAACATCTTTCCTTCACCCCAATGCTCCTTTCTTCACACATGCATGCACACCATTTTTATTGGAAGATGTGCTTTCATGAATTGTACTACCAAGTTTGTTACTACCTATTTGTCATCATTGTGCAGCACCAGATTATCAGGTCAAAATAAATTGTAATAGCACAGCACAGTCCCAAAAGTCAAACACACAAATAGTAACCCTTTTGTCTGACTATTTCTGGGATAATGCATGAACACAGTGGATTGCAAATTAAATATTTCATGACAGTTATATGATTAACCCATGAGATTTTTGAGGGTTTATGGGCAATATGATCAGGTCTATGTTCATCCTTGTCAAGTAGATATATCCTTTTGGTCTCCATCTAAGGTCTCCTTTGCCACAGGTTCTGCAGTAGGAGAACAAATCCCTGTCTTGACCAGGAAAGGGAAAGGGAAAGGACTATCTAAAGTTTACTGAGAACTTGAGCTGTTACTCTGCCTCTAAACTTACACTTTTCCATGGTAATACCAAGGGAAAGTACAGCAGTGCTGCAAACCTAGCTTGAAGAAAGCTTTTGAAATATCAGAATTTTTTTTTCATGGGTGCAGATGATGTTGAACATATGGTGTCTGAAAGAGTGTCCAACATTGCAAAAGCCTTTGGAATCATCTGATGTTTTATTTTGTGTTTCTCCACCCTCAGTTTTTCAGTCTGTCATATTTTCCTAGTAGCAATATAGTGACCCATTTATGGCAACAACTGCACATTCAACTTGTTACTAGTGATGTTATTTGTTATAGTGAAAAGGAAAGATTCCAGAATGCAAAGATGAACCTGAATGTGAGACAAAAAACAGTGTTTATACCTGATTGTATAGCCTGGATTATCTTTCCATAACATGCAAAGATCACTTGGTAAGCACAAGTTGACTGTATATGTTCATTGTACCCATGCAGCTTAAGCAAAAGTCCTCTCTTGTCTATGAGTACAATGTTCTAGATATTTCAGGCAGAGAGCACAACATTTTCTATCATTGATGTGAAATGTCAGTCTGAACTGGGAAATGCCGTGAAACATAAAGTGATAAATTACCATCATTTTTGCCAGGCTTAATAATGCACAGTAGCTTCACATTACACTATTTTAACTTGTGCCTGTGCTATTAATTTGGTTGAGATACATCTAAAGAGTAAAGCCTTAAAAAATAGCTTTGGCCTGTTTCCCTCTCTCTTAAATTTTGTGCAGGTTTTCTCAACCTTACATTTAAGTGAAAACTATTCTTTCTCAACTCATGTATTATGCAGTTCCTAACTCTCTCCATGCATCATCTGCCTCACACTGAGGGACTGTTGTTGAGACAGTTGCATCCTACCACAAATTTGATTTTCTGCTATTTATTCTATGGAAAAACTACTCTGGAATAGTTTAATTCCCTGGCATTACCTGGGTATCTCACTATTCTTGAATTCAGGCTTCCAAAGCCTCTCTGCATAAAACGAACTTCCTGATCCCAAGGTGCCAAAATTCAGGTTTGAAACTTCTGCTTTGAGCCTTACTGAAAACCTGAATATCAGTACTCCGGGACATCAGACTCTCAGTGTTGACCTTATGTGTCGTGAGGCATTAATCCAAAACTGCATTAAACCAATCATTCAGATGAGTAACTAAAAATTTATTCAGAAGGTGACAAAGAGACATCCTTCATATTTCATATGTGTCTGTCCATGCTCTGTAGCTAGCCAAATCTGAATGAGAATTGAAGCAGGATGCTAAGCCTGTGTATCTTTTTCTATGGAGGCTTTCAAAAAAACGCTTTCAAACACTTAAGGAGGGATGTAGCTTCATAGATGGAAGAGTTGGAGATGGAAATGTCAAGAACTCAACCCCATGGCAAGGGTCTTCAATATCTTCTGTAAGGAAGAAACTCTTTTGCTACTGTCTGGCTCACTGACATCTGAAGGAGAGTTTCTACACTTTATGCAATTCGGCCAATAAATGGAGATAGTGTGGGATACAGGGCCTTTCCGTATTTGGTCAAGCTTTATAACTTATTTAACTAATCATTGGGTTAATTGATTTGGAAGTGATATTTCAAGCTGGTTTATGTTGCTTGCTTGATAATACTATGAACCTAAGTCCTGAGCACGAGCTGCACAGGGCATGGTGGTGAATGCTCCCTAATCACAATTGAAGAAAGTTGTCACAGAGCCAGCCTAGTTTGAAAATTTAGTTCAGAAGCAGTAGAAGAACTAGTGATTGTCACAGCTCCATTCGTATGCTTCTGCCTTCTGTATTCATTCTTTGGCTTTTGGACTGAGGCTTTCAATAAGGGTGCCAAGTGCAAAAATGTTTTCTCTTCTCTGTCATGAACACCTGCTTATTAGGAACTGGTTTGATGCCATGAAATCCTCTTTAAGAAGCCATAAAAAGAACTATCGTTTGATTACAATTCTCTGTGTGGTAACATGATAATATCCATTTTATCATTTGTAGTGAGTTGTTCAAATAGTATTTTAGTTCTTTTTTTGCAACAAAGGAATCGAACACTAACAAGATTTATGTATATAATCACATAAGATTCCAGGACTGAACACTCAGGATGCCACTTTAAACTTAAAAAAAGATTTCCGTAATATTCATCTCCTAAATATGGCCACTGGCGATGGGTGGAGGTGAAGGCCTTTTGATTAGTATTACAACTCTAGTCATGGAGATGGCCTTGTTTTTAACTTAAGAGTCAGCTGGTTGAAAGCCTGTCAGCAGTGCTCTTGTTCAGCGTGGTTCTGCTCAGGTTGCCATCAATAGCTGCCACAGCATCAGCGATGAGAAAGTGAAGGGCCAACCTCTGCTTCCTGCAGATGATGCATGAGTGAGCCAAGGAGATGTGCTGGATCAGCTGGGGGTTACGTCACCCCAAGCTTGCACCAGGGCCTCACCGACACCCTGTAGATGACTGTCCAAGTCAACCAGCTTGGAAAAGTTTGGACAAAATCAGTGTGGGCTTCTGTCTGCCCTTATAAAACATGGGACAGAGAAAGGTGACCTGAGGTCATCCTACATGCAGACAAGCCTGTTAGCTTCAACTTGCTGTCCTCTTAGAACTCTACAGCCACTTGCAGCGTGGCTACAAATAGCCTACGGGCAGCGTATGAGAGAGCTCCAGTGGGTTGCTGAGATCTTGGCTCTGCATAAATACACTGATCTTTATATGAGCATGCATGAAATGTATGAGTATAATAAATATATATAAAGCTACAAACACACTGATGTATGTGCATATATGTCAATATATATGCTCACGGAAAGGGTTGTACTGAGTAGGCTGTACTCCGTGGAACAGAACAATCAGATATACAGGATAAACTTCACAACAGTTTACATTATTGCTTTTTAATGTTTTTTCTAGAGAAGTTACAGTTTAAAGTCAAGGGTGGGAAAAAAAGACGAAATAATAGGATTATTGCAGCTTCTGAAGAGCACTTTCCCCTGAAACCCTTTTGCAGCCAAAATGACAATAAAGGGATTGAAGTAACCTTAACATCGCTCCATAGCAACACCAAACTTCCCTCTTCCTTTCTTCCAGCCAGGCAGTGAGATTGTCTTGGGTATTGTCTCACCTATTCAGTAACACAGCCAGGGAATGAAGAGGGTGAGAAAACCCTCAGAAAGTAGAGTAGAAAAGATGAAAATTTTACCAATGGAAACAGAAGCAATATGGGGGGGTGGGGGGTGGGGGGGTGAGCAAAGAGAGAGACTGACATTATAGCCTGCACACCTTTACTCATGACAGCTTCACAAGGGTGAGCAACACTGCCCTTTTCTTTCTGTGTTAGCCAGCTGGGGAAGTTATACCTTAATGTACGTTCGATGTCCAAGCCATCCTTTACATATACTGTGGGCTTTTCTCCAACTCATTCCATTTCCCATACGATTTTATTCAAGTTATAGTTTAATATTGCAGTTAGCTGCAGTGTAACGGTTTTTGAGATGAGAATAATAGATAGGTAAAAGACGATACAAAGCATGTCAAATTGAACAGAGGGGATATGGCTGTAAACAAGGGGGGATCATCAAATCCTCCTCCCTGAACTCCCATGAAACCGAAGGCAGCTAGAAGGCGGCGGCAATCATCATTGCTACAACATGGAGGCAGTTGTTTGTTGTGTTACTGTAAAGCAACAGCAAAAAAAAAAAACCCAAAGAACATTTCATCTATTCGCTTTAAGCATCTAAAACTATGCCTTTTTGAAAACTGCAGCTTGTTTTCATTGTGCTACTGAAATGAACCCAAGATCTTGTGTGACATTTCAAATAACAAGAACAATATATTTCTCCATTACTTTACTTACTTTAAGCATGTGTTTTGTAGTTAATGTAGTTCCTGGTGTTATGAGAGAGCAATGAAAACAAAATCCATGCTTAATGCACTGAACTTTGACAACAGCAGCTGCATCTCAAAATTAAAATCCACTTCTTTGCTTTGCTCTGAGGGTCTGAACCGGCTTTGGGAAAGTGTTGCAGCACACTGTGAATGAGAATATCTGAAATGAAAAACGCCTGCACGACTGCCCAAAGGACAGATCAAATGACCAAAAGCAAACAGTGATGTGCTAGGTTGTTTGCTGAATACTCAGGTGAAATCAGACAAAACCCGTAAACCTTGGAAATTTCAAGACAAAAAAAAGATACTGAATTTTTATCATCTGCTGCAAGGCACTAATCATGGAGATAAAAGACTCATTTATACTGGATGACTTGACCCAAAAGCCAGAGGAGGCAATGAAGGCAATGAGGTTTCTGTCATTAGTCTCAGAGTACTTTACATCTGGCCAGAAGACATATCCACTGCAATTTTGGACTAAGTTGGTTTTTGGGGGCTTGTTTTTTTGGGTTTGTCTGGGTTTGTTTTTTTCCAGACAGCAGGAGTGAACTGAGCATTAGTCATTTTTCCTGTGATCTTGTGATGTCCTTTAGATGTTTAATTGCATTTTATAATGACCCAATATGTTCATGTTTGTTTATTTGTTTTTCCTTTATATCATCAAGGACCTGCTTTGGATTTCTAGCTGAAGTAGGAATTACGCAAAATCTAGCCTGCCTCTGAAGGGTTCATTAGAATAGCCTCTGCTGAGTGCCTGGCAGGCTTCAGCCTCAGCTGCCACTCTGGCTGAGCTAGGTGAAATTCTCTCTAGTGATTTTCTTTAAGTATCTAATATAGGGACAGTGGGAGAAAAATCCATGGGAGGCAGGCTGTGCAGACACTATGATCTTTAAAAGATTATGAACAAGGACTGGCAGAGAGAAAGAGTTGCTGGTGCCGTACTTGCCTGCTCCCAGGGGATGGCACCTGTGCTAGCCAGGACTCATAACTTGAATATGGAGTCTTCCCACTGCCTGTCTGCCATGGAAGAGGCAGGGTTTTATCATAGAGGGGCCCATTCATGGCACAAAGTCCCTCCCATAGGGATAAATGGCAGCTAGGGAAATAATATGGCTGCGCTGAGTCTGAAAATTGACACGTAAAGTTAGTTACTTAAAATGAAAGAAAGTACAAAGCTTTACAGCTGTATTATGTTCCTATGATGTAAAAGATTATTGATTCGTTTAAATAATAAAGTCACATTACTGAATGTGCTTCTTATTATACGTTAATCACAGTTATGTAAATATCTTGCAGATCTTTGTGCACCATCCACCATTCATTTTCAATGAGGAACAGAAGTAGCAGGAGTCAATAGGTCTGACTCTGCAAGCTTCCTTTCTTTTTGCATTTACCTTTCCATGTATTGAAATGCTGTGAATACAGATTGAGTTGCTTTGTTCGATATTTATTATTGTTCCCCCTGCGTCGAAATGGGAACAGCAATGGCTTTGATAAATAGATTCAAAGGCAGTCAAAATTCATTATGCCATTTCTAAATGCTTTTATGTCCTCTGCTGGAGTTCTTTTTGATAACCTCTTCCAGCAAGACACCTCTTGAAATCAAAATAGATATATTCCTTGCTTCCATAGAACATCAGTGCAAAACCTTTCATTAATACAGATTGTCCTATGTCACATATATGTCCAATTGTTTTGCTTTTGTTCTAAGAGCCAAAGTCTGTTCCTCTTCCCCATGTTCAGAGATATGGTACTTCTTCTTAAGTCAATGGGGCCATGTACATGTTAACTCATAGATAATTAAAAATAAAGGTGTCAGAATCTGGCAGTAGAACTTCATTAGCCTTCCAAAGCATACCGAATAATATTCATTATCACAGTATGAAGTATCATAAATAATTAGCACTAAACCCACACATACCAAGTGAATGATCAGTATGCCTTCATATTGTGATTAGCTTGCCTGTTTATTTTATTACTGTGCTCATTTGCATGCTCAATATTTTGCCAAAGTCTGCCATTCACACTAATTCTCCCTGCATTTTTGTGAAGAAAGAAAAAGACACTAAGATTGTCTTGCTATTTTCCTAAATCAGGACACCAACTAACTGCAAATATTTCACAGTACAGTAATAGCACGATCTTGTTTTAACTCATCGTCAAGCCACTGCACCAAGAATATCTCCCTCTTTTTTTTAACTTTGTTTATGAAAGTAGAGTATTACAAATTACAGTTGTAAAATAAGGCAATATTTACCACAAGTTCATACAAACCTTCCTAAAATGAAACAAGCGGAGTTTAAAGAAGTATATTGTGTGTATAAAGTACTTCTTTGAGAATTCATGTTTGTCCCTGTTCCCTCTTCCTTTTATTCATGTACTGAAGAAGGACTCTTCTCCCAAGAGGGGAGTAGAGAGCACAGAAAAAGAACACTGAAATGACTAACTTGCACACACACACACATGGTTTTTACATAAATATGCCTTTAAATTTAGCTCCAAGATGGTCTTTGTCAGCAGCCCATGATATAACTCGCTGAATAATGAAAGAGGGGCAGCATTAGTTTAAAGTGATTGTTGTGTTTGTTCTATTACTAAGTTTTGATGCGTGGTGCTACCTGGTAATGCAACATGACACGGCTAAGCGGTGAAATGAGTACTATGAAAATTTAAACTGAGGCACACACCAAGAAGCTGGAGACAGCAGAACATGAAGCATCTAAGTCATCTGAAAAGCAAACAAATAAACAAAATAATCCACTCATCCTATTATGCCTACTTTTCTTTCGTCCTCTGCAAATCTCATACACCTGTGCCTGAAATATACCTCCTGCTTTCACCTTCACTTCAAATTTAATCCAGACATCTCTCTTGGACTATCCTATTTATTAAAAGCTTGTTGGTGAATTTACCATTACTGACAGTTCAGCTAACTGAAGTCCCTTAATATATCCACAGGACAGGAAAACAGAGCTGCAGCCCGGGTGAAGTGAGACAGGGGTACTGAAATGGCTTGCCAACCCTCTGCAGAGCACAGTGCTGTGCAGCATGGCATAAAGGGCTTGTCTGCGTGCTTCCTGTGCTGCCAAGCTATTTCAATAGTAGTTAAGAGCAGTCCCTCTTGCTGTGCTATTTCCTAAATAATCCACAAGCATAATAGTAACAGATTCACCCCAGTCGTGATTATGAGCAAGCCAGTCGGAAATTTTCCCATTCCTTTTTTTTGTAAAAAAGATGTAAATTCATCCAACAGAAATGGCAAATGTCAATTAGAATAAAATTCCTGATACAGGAGGGAGAAAAACAGTGAAAGCATTTAAAAAATATTCAAATATTCCAATTCATTTTCCATTACAGAATTGCTCATTGTTTTGTAATTGTGCAGAATGAGAATAGAAGCTTACAAAATTATCACAGCAACATAATTCAATTTACAAGGAATTTTTCTTTTCTTTTTTCTTCTTTTTTTTTTTTTTACCTTCCTAACATTTGGGGAAGGGGAAAAAATGCACACAGTCTAAAATATTTTCAGAGGCTCCATTTGGCTCCACAGCTGAGCAGCTGGCAAGAGGCTGCCTGGTTTATATTTCCTGAGAAAACACTGAAGTGGCAACTCCCATGGCAAACCCCAACTGATCCCAAATTTTCACTAGACCGAGTAAAACACCAGGCTGCTAACAGCATGTGCTGAAATGAAGGGAAGAGGGACAAAGCCGCGCTTCTGCCACTGGGCAGCATCACCCAGCTGAGGGAAAGCCAGGGCTGCCCCTCATGGAACAAAGTTCTGCCGGAACTTGGCACAGTTGCATACAAAATGCTGCTTCATCTGGTGGTACAGCCTCCCCCAGAAGAAGCAGGTAGACATAGATGACAAGAAATTTGGGGAAAGACCTGGCTCTCACCTGAGTCCTGCTGCCTGGGTTTGGACCATCCAGCCCTAGCCTGCCTGAGCATCATGAGCTTTGCAACTGATTTGGGACTGCAGCACCTCATGCTTAGAGTGGGAAACGATGGTTACATGCCTGAAAGCCAGGTGCTTTGGAGCAGACAGAAGTAGTCCTTGTGGAGTTTCTGAGTCAGCTGATATAATTCACCGTATTCCACAGAAAACTGAATAACAGTTTTGTGTGTCAGAGAGAGACTAGAGGGAACGTGGTTGTTGTTTACAGAAATTCACGGGAGAGATTGTGTTCTTGTTCGGTAGTTCATTTTCAGAAGGTGATTTAGCCACTTGTTTTACTCAATTTAAAACTGTCAGCTTGTTTTTCATAAGAGAAAATAAATTAGAGAGCCTGAGAAGCTGTCTTTTTTTTCTTCACAATGGCCTCAGGCAGGCCCCCCAATACTTCAACTGGCCTGGGCAGCTTCCCTCAGCTCCCTGTCTACCATCTCCTTGGGGAGGTATATCAGAGAGAGAAATCAAATCAAAATTTACTGCAAGATTAAAGGCACTAGAGATCAGAGCAAGTTGCAAGGAACCACTGTGCATTAGATTAATGCTCAGACCAATGCTGCTTTAAATTCCACTCCAGCTTCGCAGATTACCAGGGAACAATAGTCAAGTTGAAACAACACTGTTTCCTCTTGGAACCGATCATGCTTGGCTGGAACTTGCTCCATCACTGTCTGCACTAATCAGTCACTTCACAGTTTGCCTGGCACCCTCTGGGGCTGCCCCCCACTCATAGCCCCTCCTTCCCCTCTCATTTCAACTTCTTCCCAACTTCTTAGGCTGATAGGAGAGAGGTTAGAGGGACATCTCGCTAGATGCAGAGTAGAAATTTAGGAAATATAAGGCTTAATCTGAGCACAGTGCAAGATTTATTTTGTGAACTTGGTACCTCGCCCATCTACTTTGTTTCTCAAGGTAGATTTCTCTCTACCTTTACATCAACAAAGTCAATAATCTTCAGCTCTGCTCCCTTCCTTTTTTTCTCTTCCTATTACACAATGAAGAAAAACTGACTCAAGACTAGTGATAAGAGAGAGCATAGCCTTTAACTATTGCACTTCTCGTACCGCATTTTGCTAACTTCTTTGCTAATACAGCTGGCAGAAAGGAGGATGAGAGAGGGAAAGCCAGGCTCTCCTTGCTCCTTTTCTTTTTCACTACTTTGAAAGTTTTGAATATTTTCACATAACTACAGAGCTAACAAAAAAGAGAAGTAAAATGCCTTTTGAAATGTGAAAATTCAGTATTAGAAATGTGATGACAAGACACAAATGTAGCTGTTTGAATAGGTTTGCTGAACAGGGAACACAGGGCTGTTGTATAGTTCCTGCACAGGAAGAATGAAGAAAGTGAAAGGAGCAGGCTGTGGGGAGACAGAGCAGCAGATAGTCTGAGATTCTTTTAATTGAAAATTGAATCCAGCTTCATTCATTATATGTTTTTTTATGAAACTGTGGAATGAAAAAGTTTCAATGAAACACGGCGCTTCCAGCTTGCTCAAGAATATCACAAAAGCCCTTATTCAGTTTCCCTTGAAGCCAAGAGAAACATGTCTTTTCTGGTTCAATTTTCAGCTCTTTGAAGCAGAAACTCACTCTTTTATGTGTCCCTACAGTGCCCAGTGCAATAGGTCTCCTGTCTCATCAGGGGCTTCGAAGTGCTATTGTAATAAAATTAATTAATCATAATTTTTAATGAACTCCTTAATATTTTCAGTATCATCCCTGATGAAAAACTGTATGCAGGCTGAAAAGGCATGAAAGTTTAATTTAGAATATGGTAAAGAGAACTTTTTCCTAAAACAAAATCTAATTCAAAAGCTGGTAAAAATGCTGTTCATACTAAGCAGGTGCAGAAAGAGTGTTAACAGTGTAACAAAACAGAAATCTAGACTTTACATCTATTCATAGCATAAAAATTAAGTGTAAGATGGGTGAGATATGCACTAGCATGCACGGATGCTATTTATGACTTTAAGAAGAGAGATGTAGTTATCTAGCTCCATCTGCACGGAAATGAAGGGCCACTCAGAGACAGATACGTGAATCTTCCTGATGTGATTCCTCCCCAGCCTTTTGCAAAGTAGCACTTAATATTGACTTCTGCACTACTATCATATAACCTCTGAGTTAGCCATTGAAATGAAAGGGCCAGTTCACATCTCTCACTGGCACTGGTTCAGGTTCCAAATGTGGATAGACACTGCTGCATCAGTCTGCACTTCAATAAATGTTTTTAAGACTTATTTTTCACAGCAGGAGCAGAAATGAAAAATGAGATTCAATTGTACATGTTGGCAGCCTGGGAGAAGTGCCAGTATGTCATAACCCTATGTACCAGCCCAGCCCCTTTACTTTGTAAAGTACAATCATTGTAAATTGGTTCAGAGCCTGGCAAACATATCAGAGGCATGCATATGCCTCTCTGTAAATATGCGTATACAGTACACATAAATGATCCTGGTTTTCTTACTCTTTCTGGTAAAAAGAAGTTAAAAGCCTTAATCTGAACTATCCTTTTCCCTCGGCTAGGGCAGATTTCTGTCTAAGGTAGTTTCTCTGGGCTCTCCTTAAAGTCAGAAGGGGCTCATCTCTCCCTGCAAGAGACATGTGAGGCTTGAGCACTTCCCATCTCTCTCCATTAGCTACAGTCCATCCTAGAGAGTTAAATGAGACTTAAACATCTTAAATTTGGTTGGATTAAATGCTTGGTATTTGGATGTCTAACATAATTTGAGTTGAATCTCTGTATAAATCCCTATCAAAAAGCCACAAATCTATCTAAAGTATGTTGGCTTCATATAGAGAGAACCATCAATTTTAAAGTCTACTATCTGTGGTAATTTGCGACCAGAAGAAAGTATTAGGTCCATGGAACTGTACAAATATTTGCTCTTTGTAAATCACAGCTATAAAACACAATAAAAGTTATAGTGTAGAAATAGATAAGCTTTTACCCCAGAATATAATCCTCTGTATCCATGACATTAAGCAAAACATATCATAGAATCATAGAACACCAGGTTGGAAGCGACCTCAAGGATCATCTGGTCCAAAGTTTCTCAGCAAAAACACAGTCTAGACAAGATAGCCCAGCACCCTGTCCAGCAGAATCTTGAAAGTGTCCAATATTGGGGAATACACCACTTCCCTGGGGAATATTCCAATGGCTGATTGTTCTCATGAAAAATCTTCCTCTTCTGCCCACTCAAAAAGTCCCCAGGAGTAACTTGTACACACTACCCCTCATCTTTTCCATGTGACTCCTTGTAAAAAGGGAGTCTCCATCTTCTTTGTAGCTACGCTTTAAATACTGGAACATGGTGATAAGGTTTCCCCTAATCCTTTTTTTCTCAAGGCTGAACAAACCAAGTTCTCTCAACCTTTCCTCATATGGCAGGCTTCCCAGTCCTTTGATCATCTTTGTGGCCCTTCTCTGGACACTCTCCAGCCTGTCCACATCTTTTTTGTATAGCGGGGACCAAAACTGAACACAGTATTCCAGGTGTGGCCTGACAAATGCTGAGTAGACTGGGATAGTGGCTTTTTTATTTCTGCTGGTGATACCCTTGTTGCTGCAACTCAGCATCCTCTTAGCTTTCTTTGCTGCAGCAGCACACTGTTTACTCATATTGAGCTTGTTGTCCACCAGGACCCCCAGGTCCCTTTCCACAGAGCTACTCCCCAGCTGGGTAGATCCCAGCCTGTGCTGCACTCCTGGATTATGTTTTCCCAGGTGCAAGACCTTACATTTGTCTTTGGTGAACTTCATAGGGTTCTTGTTAGCCTAGTCTTCCAGGCTATCCAGGTGTTCCTGCAGGGTGGCTCTCCCTTCCAAACTGTCCACTTCCCCACTCANCCAGCTGGGTAGTTCCCAGCCTGTGCTGCACTCCTGGATTATGTTTTCCCAGGTGCAAGACCTTACATTTGTCTTTGGTGAACTTCATAGGGTTCTTGTTAGCCTAGTCTTCCAGGCTATCCAGGTGTTCCTGCAGGGTGGCTCTCCCTTCCAAACTGTCCACTTCCCCACTCAGTTTGGTATCATCAGCAAACTTCATCACGGTACACCTGATCCCATGATCCAGATAATTTATGAAGATATTAAACAGCCTTGGGCCCAATATTGATCCCTGGGGGACCCCACATGTGACAGGCTGCCAGTTGGAAAAGGAGCTATTTACCAC
>VYZV01025782.1:43144-59032 GCA_013401275.1 Pandion haliaetus
AACCCGAGTACTCTGAGTACTTCAGGTCCTGGATCCCAGAGCAGTCTAATGGAGAGATATGGGGAGCAGTGTTTCTCAGGCACAAATCTGGGGGGATACTGCAGGACCAAGAAAGGTTCTAGACTGTCCCTGGTGGCCAAAGTGAAACCATAATTTTCAGTTGTGGTGGCCCTGCAAAAGACTCTCACATATGCAAAGTGTGTCTTTTAGATATGATAAATTTGTAGACAAATTGAAGATGAACTTGCCAGGGCAAAATGTTTAAAGTACCTGTATGGATCCTAAGCTTTTGAAAAGTGACCCTTGATTTAGGTGGCCTTCAGTTTTGAGCTCCCATTTCTCAGAAAGCACTTTTTTTTTCAGGTACCAGGCTTTCAGAATTTTTTTAGATAGTTTTCAGGTCCTCAAAATATTGATCAGCGGCTCTGTGAAAGTCAAAACCTTCAGTAGTCTCTAGTGTCAGAAGCCCAAAGTGGAAGTAACCAGAAATCTCCTGCCGCTCTGTAGTGGCAGTTCATTCTGCTTTGTGGTTCCAGCAGTTAGATAATTGAAAGTGGCTCATTATTTCCTCAGTGATTAAGAAGAACGAGTATGAAATCTCATCACCCTCAGATAAAAATATTAGGTCATTCATTTCTCGGGGCAGGGGGTTGTGATGGTCTCCTAGGAGAGGGGAGACTTTAGCTTACGGGGAAAAATCAGAACAATTTCAGTAACTAGATATTCTGGTATTTGATGTATTAATTAAGAGGTAACAGTGGTTACTAAAACAAATGCACTATAGAAGTAAGAAATTACATACTTTGCACACTACAAACAATGAAAATAGAGGACCACATTATGCTCTCAAAACAGTTAATATAATTTTTATCCTCTTGCTTTCAGATAATTGTGCCTGATTTACTTTAATACAAGACCATAGCCTGGTCCACATTTCAATTCATTTTCTGTTTCTTTCTAAGATGTTTTTGGGTGCAAAACTGAACAAGAATTCCAGGCAGAGGACTTTTCTGTCATTTACGAAAGAAAAAAATGGTTCTAGTCTTGCATTGACTTTGTTACACTGGTAAATGTAAATAGTGAAAATTCATTAACAAGATTATTGCCAAAGCATGAAATCACAATATTAAAACCTAGTTGTATTCTGACTTCTTTTGATCTTTTAGTCTATTAGCTGTTGAGAAATTATAGTTGGTGTTCAAGTTTTTCCCTGTAGCAAACCAAAGACTTGCTTGAAAAGAAAACAAAAGAAAGCCAAGCTGAGATTCTGGGTGAATTCTGGACTTAGAGAGAAATACCAAGTAGGGAAAACTCACAAAAAAAATTACAGGACGTACTACCAACATTACACTTTTACACTGTCTGGTGATATAAAGAAAACTGGAATTAAGCTTTGAGTTTTATTTAAATAGAAATAAACTAAGAATTAACTATTATTTATTAACTATTTCTGCCTGTCAGGTCAATGTTCAAAATTACATAACTTTCTTAGGTATTTTTTTGTTGTTACAGTTATTGTTTACAGCAGCAACTGTAGTGCAGTTATTGCTACAGTACCATGAAAGGAATAAAGGGAAAATTTGTTGATATATTTTACATCAACCATTGAATTGTCTATATTCCACTACAAAGCCTGAAGAAATACAAATAAAGTACAGTCTAGTGGTGCTCAGCATGTTTAGGTGATCATCAGAGCTCTTGTAGAGATTGACAGCATAAATACATTTGAGTTACTTTAAAATAGAAACTTTTTCTTTGACTTTAAAGTGTTCTATACATCACAAAATTTTGTATATGACAAAGTAGAAGTAATTTTAAACAGGTTTCAGCTGTTCAATAGTTCTGTTTGTTAGTATTTAGCTACTACAGAATGGAAAAGAATGAAATATGGTTTAATTAGCACTGTCAAAAAGGTACTAAAATTAACTTGGTAGGAGGGATAAAGTTAACAAGTCTTAGCCTTTCGTGTCTCCATATGATCAACACTCAAACACCAAAGTTACTTGACCTGTTAAGAGATGCATGAAACTACACCGCCAGGCCTCCTTTGTTGTAGCTCATTGTCTTGGACACCACCGGAAGAAAGACAAAACAGCAGTAATGTGGTGTAATTAGGCCAGAACTTGATTAACTTTGCACACTGGGGATCTCTTGCAGAATTCACACATCTAGTGCAGAGATTGCTCATTTGTACCATCTGGTGGAAGGTTGCCCACTGCCCTGCTGAACTCCTAGACTGGCCTCACTGCAGGCAACTGGCTGCCTTCAGCTCACACAGGAGCTGAGAGGACGGAGGGGAGACTTTGGACCTGTGCTCTAGCTGCCAGGGAAACCCTGACACCCTTTCACCTCCTGCATTGCAAGACACCCCTCTAATATCGTTCTAAAGTCTTGCTTGTCAGGAAGTCCAGCTCTTGACTGACAAGTTACCTTGAATGGATAAATATCCAGCTGCAGCAACACAAATATGACCTGATCTATATTAACTTCCCATCATCCTAGGAGAATGAGACTGGAAGAAGGCACAGGGCTTAATCCCATTTAAGATCCCTATAAACTATCTTCGTAGATTAGACTAGTGACATCACTTTCAGAAACACCGAAATAATTATCAGCTTCTTGTTAGAGGTAGTTAAAAATACACAGGGTTTTTTGATAGCAGAAGATGTAACACCTCTTTCTCTTCTAAAATCAGGTCAGATACGAGGGTGTTTCCCAAAGAAGGGAGCAGGGGCAGTGGTGAGGGAATGTTTGCGTCTCATCCAAACATTCCATTTTCATTTTCCTTCTGATGTTGCCTCCTACTTTCCCTGTTATAAATATTTCAATTTTATCCCCTTTAAAATGATACTCGAAGTGCTGTGTTTTGCAATGTTAAACCTTAATGTTTGCTCTCGCAGTAATGCTGCCTTTTTCCTCAATGAAATTCTGAGGAAGTCAACCTGCAGCCATGAAATATTTCATGGAATTGGAAAGACATTTTCTATCAAAATACCTGAGAACAGTAATGCTCAATATATTCAAATCATCCTTTTATTTAACTGTTTCAATACGACTATAAAAGACTTATGTTCAGCACTTCCATCTCATATAGTATCACACTGGTGTGGCAACAACTACAAACATAGTAATGATCATCCTCCTGTGATCACAGTGCTCTGCCAAAGCTATGGTTTTGAAATGACCATATGCATTCCAAATCAGCTGGCTTTCAAAAGACATAATAGCAACCTGTATGGGATTTCAAAACATGCTTAGCTGCCTCGGCATGTTTACAAAAAGAACATGAATGCTGCAAAATAAATTCCTGCTAACGTGCTCTGATGTGCTTCATTCAGAAAGGTCACTTTACTCTTCTCCATCATCCCATTCGCACACGGACATTCATCTCATACATTTCTCACCCACCTCCCCTCATGGCATTTGCTCTCTCTTCCTTGTGAAGATATTTATCCACACTCTATGGTGTTTAGGAAATTAGAAAAGTCCCATACATTTTCTATTAAGTTGAATGCTCTTTGCAGGCAACATCAACCCACAATCCATGTACAATGCAGCAAGCGTGACTTTCTCCTGACATTCCTAATACAGAAAGATTATACTTTGTGTACTGAGCGCTGAGTGCCATCTGAAGGTATCCACATCTGTATTCAACCATGAGAACTGATGAGTCAGTTTTTATGTTAGAAGAGGCTTTCACTCTCTTTCATGCTCTCTTTCATGCTGTGTTTAGACTTTCCTTTACAGTAATTTCTACAGAATTTTAGAAGAAGCTGCAGAATCCTCTACAGAAAATGCTCTATGCAACTACTCAACCCAAAAAGGGTTGTCTTTTTCATTTATTTTTCTTCAAGCAAGAAAGATATACTTAGAATACTACATATAATTTAATCTGAGCAAAATATAGCATGCACTATGATGTGAGAATTGATTTGTTTTTCTTTGCCCATCTATTACCTCAAGCAACATATCTGGAGAAGGTACAAGAGTAAATCAAGTTGTGGAAATGATCCTTGAATTAAGCTGAGAGAGAAGAGAATTCACAGCGTTGTCATCTGGGCACATATAAGAAACTGAGTTATTATGCTAACCTTCTCTATTAAACCAGTGTATTAGAAAGGTCTGATTTCTTATAAGTCATTTCATAGATACATTATTATCTATCAACAGGCAAAAAAACCCCCAACCATGACTATCCACATTATCTACACTTCAGCTGGATTTTTGAGGGCAATGTGAATGGAGAATGGATAAGCTGACAGACATAATACCTCAAAGGAATTAAAAGCAGCACCTGGTAGTGAATGTGTATTTTACACCTACTTTCTGATCTGCTCCAGACAGTGCTACTGTTTGAATTCACAGTGTAAGGAAAAATCCAGATATTGCAACATACCTTGTGATGGGAATGTGATTGCTTTTATAGTCTGTATCTGTCTCGTATTACCTGTCAGCTACATCATTGCACAGTTTTGTGCACTCCCTCCAGTTACACCTACCAAAATACATATTACTTCATTTTTTGAGGAGGAATAAAAAAGTTTCCATTTAGCTGTAGTATGGTCTGTCACTAAAGGCTAGCTACAATTCAAAACACTGAGTTTCCCAGCTCTGTACCTTATTTAATATATATGTTCACAGGCACACGATTAAACTCAGGCTTAATGTAATTTGACCAGAAAATCCATTTAAATTGTTCACAGAATAAAACAATATTTCAGAACAAGGTGTCACGATAGCACTTCTATTTAACTTCTGGTGAGATCATTCTAAGTCCACTTCCAGTGCTTGTCCAGGGGATTTTCACCACAAGCTTTTGCTGCATTAAAGGCTGTGTCTACATCGGGGTTTTATTCTGATTCTTGATGACAGAGAGCAGTGTGGCTTCACTAATCTAAGCCCTGCCACATACTGCTGTTTACACTGCTAGATATTATTCCAGACTTGAAAGTGGGTCGGTGGCCCAGGAGCAAGGAGCAGCTCTGTGTGTCTGTGTGGTGCAATCACTGCAATCCCACCACTGGCCGGTGTTAAGGAGAATGGCAAGGAAAGGAAAAATATGCCTCTCGAGCATTTCTTAGTACTGATGACAAACACCATGGTAATTTCTACCGTGCAAGAATGCCCCACACATGTAGCTCTTTCAAGGAAATAATTTGGCAGTAAAGTGGCTCAATGTCGGTGCTGTGTATTGGTCACTGTCACAGCTGCCGGTAAATGCCTGCTAGTTATAAAGTCTTTAGAAAGCTATGAGGCTCTTACTTTATATTCTTAATCAGTAAGCAAGCTGATAAACAGAGGACTGTTTTACCCAATCTTACTCTCCCAAGATTTCCGTTACCCCAAGCGCAATGTACTTGTCTCCTTGGAAACCAGTGCACTATGCCCTGCGCATAGAAATCCTACCCACACTGCATTTGCAGAACCAGGTCCCAGGTGCCTGCTGAGAGGAAAAATATACGGTTTTACTCTCGCAGGGTGCTACCAGTAACTTAATTCAAGCAGGAAAAGTCATTAACATATACACACAAGTGCATTTTCCAAATGAAACGTAGGAATACAGCAGCAGTAAGGGACCCAAGAAAGTTTTCTTTCCTCCAGTTTATGAATCTGCCAAGACATGTCACAGAGGACTTGTGAGTATTGTTTTAGTGATCATTTGGGGGGACTATAATTACAATACAAAACCATCTGCTTCTTGGGGATTGCTTAATTACTGTGTGACAAAATCAGATTAAACTTGAATTTCCTTCCATCTCATTCTAACCTTATTATGAATTGATATCTGAAATCCAGATCATTAAAGAGAAGTAGTAGATGGTCTTATAAGAAATAAGTTTCTACATTTGTACTAGACTCTATCATAATCCTCTTTTAAATGAGTTGCCATTTCCCAGAAATTATCACGGAGTCATCTCTACTAAACCATGGAGTTCCTCTGTGCTTAGGAAAGTGTTTCTCACCAAATCATCTGCTCTTGGGAGCGAGGTGTGCACTAGACCGGCCCCCAGGAGCTAGCAGCGCTGCTGGCATTTCTCTGACAGGATGGGAAACCTTCATTTTGCTGCTGGGGTAGCAGGGGATGCTTTGGCATTTTTTATGGAAAATTTTATGAAAGGGTAAATTTTAAAAGCAAACCTGTTCATTAAGTCTAAACTTGCCTAAATTTGTTCATGGTTAGGCTTCAGGTAAATCCTGCCTTTTGACACAATTCCCTAACAACTTTCTTGCAGATTCAGAAAGTGCTTCTTCTATCTGTCAATGAGAAATTAGATTTACTGCATCTTCCCTCACCCATAGATGATCACTTTCAATATACCACAAAATTTTATACTGAAATGGGCTACTACAACACACAAATTAGTGTGAAAGGAAAACAAGAAATTAAGTTCCCTCCCGTTCCTCTTGCCTCCTCCCTTTCCCTTTTGCCTCCACTCTCTCCTTTTCTTTAGCTGCTTTAGATATAATTTCTTCTTCCACCAGTACAAATAACATAATTATTTCTCTATTTCTTTGCTACTTCTATGCATAGCTAATTGGTTTCATCAAGAGAAGAATACCAAATGGTTAATAAAGGTTTGCTTACTTTTAAATAGCATCTGATGGATAAAATTTCTGTTTGCCTTAATGGGGATGGGGATCCGAGTACCATAAAAAGCAATCATTTCTTGTCTCTCAGGCAAATTGGAATCATGACCTGACAAACCCCTCATGCTGCTTTCAGTGTTCAGGGTGCTCGGGGTGGCGAATTCAGTGTAGCCCAACCTTCAGCAGTCTTAATCTTTAAAGAAAGTATGTGACAGGTACACATTTTAAATATGCAGTTTGACCTTGCATAAGAGCAAAGGTTAGAGAGGCAAAATGTAGTAATTTAAGAGATTTTTCTTCTCAAGGACTGTATGCTCTCTCATAAATCTGTACGTACTAATAAGACTCATATCACTCCCAGTGCAATGTACAGGACAGAATTAACTGTAATTCTTGCTTTTTCTTTTAAAAGATAATTATCTTTCAAAAGATGCCAGATTTACAGCAGTAACACATGATAATCTCTGTTTATCCACACCTAAGAATTTACGTTGCTACTGGTATGTTTATCATTATAATATTTCATTAAAATCCTTTAGCTTAGACCTGTAAGAAATGGCTCTGAAGGTGAAAGAATAGTTTTATCTCCACATCTGTTCTTTGTAGAAGTGAACTAAGAATAAGGTGCAGCAAGGATGCTAACTGTGGGAGGAAGAAAACTCCAAGGATTGGGATTGATTTTGATCAACAACAACTAGTTCACCCGTGAGCTGGATAAGGCTATCAATGCAGTTCAAAATCTTTACAAAAGAGCTTGCTCTCAGAATTACCCTGAAATGTCATGGCCTTCACTACACGCATTTAAGGAGCTTAAAACTTCTTTACTCCTAATTGCTCTGGTAACTATAAATATGTATCTGTTGTTTGCTTTAGCTGCTGCTGAGATGAATTTATAGGCCTAACAAAATAAGAAAATATATTTGCAACATAAAACCGTCACATATTTTTTTTTTGTTTTCCAAAATTATTTTTTCTAAAGTAAACCCTTCTAATGAATTAAAAATATATTAATACATGATATTCACATTGTGGTATACAATGTATTTTGCTTTTATGATAACAAGTAAAATATATTTGAAACAAGCACAAAGATTTTTGACAGGTTGGTTATTCTATGGATTATTCTGTAGGTATTAAATATGTAATATGCTGTTCCACAGAGTCTTAGGAAAATGTATCTTATTTTTGTTGCTTTCCTTACACACAGAGTTCTGTATAAATGAGTGCATTCACACAATTATACTTCCCTTGTAAAGAAAACATCAAAATCATTGTATTTTTTCTATCACCATGACAATTTCCATTGCGGACCCCACTGTTAAATGGAAGACAAGGTTATGACTTCTTACAAGAAACAAGATGAGCTATTAGTCTGAAGTGGTAGGACCTGACTTTGCATCTGCTAAAGAGAGCATGCACATACACACAGTGAAAACTCACATTCATGCCTGGTTCCACAACAACCACAAACAGCTACCTGTTTTACCCAATTACCCTTTGTTTTATTTGGCTTTGCATTGATTGTATACATGCAGCATACATGTTCCCAGAGTATTAACAGTGATAACAGCATTCCCCCAAAAAAAGAGACGGACTTGTATAGTGTGAACAGAGGCACCTAGCAGTACAGGATGTCAGAAATACAACCCATGAATCAATTCAAGGGCAGCCATACTGTTTTTAGGGCGAGGAGCTCTGCCTTAGATGGCCATGCTGCGCTCCACCATACAGTGGATGCAAATATCAGCAGGAGCTACTGCACTTTCCTGGGAAAGGAGCACATCAGCTGCAGCTAGCTACCCTCTGTTAACATTTACACAAGGATGACTATGCTGCCCTCGCTGATCTCTTGATTCTTCTCGCTGGGACACTCTCTGTCTGAGATATTGCATAGTAACCGCAAAGCTCCACCGAACCTGGCCATGCAGGTTTTAAGCCTGACCACGCAGGCTTAAAAAGAAGGCTTAACATTTACATATTCACATCACTGTTGTCATAAATACAGGCTGTGGTAAGAGTCTGTGAGTGTCTCCTCTGAATCAGAATGTAAGTGCTGCAGGAATGCGCAAAGTCAAAAGTGTGCAGAAATGTTAAGTGAATTTATGAGCTGTAAATGGAATTGTGTCACTGTGAAATTGCATAGCGGATCATTTCCGTGCTTCTTAATGCCGTCAGTTTTTTAAATACTATTTTTATATGAAGTTTGGTTATTCATTGTGTTGAACGATTTTGTCGTTTTATAATGTATCTATATTACACATATAGGCTGCACATGAAGTACGTCAGAAATGCATACCAGCCCACAGGTCACATCATAGTGATAGTAAGTTAAAATCATATGGGTGTACTGGACTTTCAAACAACAGCAAAATCTATTTTTCTTTCTTTTCCTTTGTATTAAGGCTCTGAGCTGATGTTGTGGAATCACTGCAGCAGCCTGGGAATAATGACGCACAAGGTAGAGAAGCCCCTGGCCCACACTGAGAGCAAGTGAGAGCATACAGACAGAGCTGAGCTGCGCCGTTAGCAGAACCCTGCCAGTCTGTTTGCTCTATGAGACAGTCACAGAGGCACAGAAGCTTTGTCTCAGAGGACTGGCAAGTCTAAGGGGAGTAAGAAAAATAAATGGCAGTTAATGTAGATTAAGTACTGGGTGTATGATTTTAATTGCGAATGACTATTATTCACACCGATAACACAGGTGGTCATCAGAATAAATTGGTATGGTTTTTTATTTCAGTAGATGACAGCAGCACAGTTTACTTATTCAACCAATTGGTCACATTTGATTAGTTTTAACTACTTTAAATCTGAAATAGGAATTCAAAACAACCATTTATAGTACCATGAGCTAAAAGGAGAAATTTTTTCAGGATTGCCTCCCTTCCTGCCCCAGCATATCCCCATATCTTCCCTGCTGGGGACAATATCTCTCTGTTTCTCTCATTCTTTTTATGCTAGGGATGTTCTCTGCCTCTCAAGCTTTGTTTCTCTCACCTCTGCAGGTACTTAGTGACAACTTCAGTCCTCTGAATCTCTCCCTAGACCTTCACAGTACAACTCTTTCACTTTTGTCTAGATGAGGCCCCTGGAGCTTTCCTCAGAGGCAGGAAGAAGCTGTAGCATGAAGCAATTCTACTGTTAAACACAATTCAAAAAACATACAAGGGAAAAAGAAGTCAAGAACATGAAGGAAACAACAGTGCATTTCTGCTGCTTGCTTTGCAATCTCATCAAAGTAGGTCCTGAATTCTGTCAGAGCCTTACTGACTTGCTTTCTGCACAGCAATTTATTGTAAATTGGGCATAGTGAGTCAATTCTGTGCATTTATGAATGCACACAGCTATCACAGTCTGCTTGAGCAGCACAGAGGTGGTGGGAAGGCTTGCTGGAGAGACATCCACCACACAGGACACATCCCAAGCAGGTCAGAAAAACACTGTTAATGACTATACTGTGATGCGGACATTCACCTCCTTTTCAATTAATACATTGTGAGCGTAAAACTCTCAGCCCCAAGGGTTTCTTTACCTGGCACCCACAATAAATTCAGAGTGAATGCAAACTCCTGTTTGAAAACAGACACATTTCAAAACATTGGAGTTATGAGTATAGTCTCAAGGCTGCAAACCGAGGCAGTGCTAATGTCAAGTGATAATTTTAAATGGACAAAACATTCCTGAGAGTGCTGTTGGCTTTTGTTTAGTTCTGAGAACCCTTCGCTCCCTCTAAAAGAAATGTGAATTGGGAATATGCAAGCCTCAGAGGACCTGACCTTTCCTCACATAAAAGTGTCTTCATACATGTCTCAAATCAGGGCTGGCTATAGGGCTTCTTTAAGAGGCTTATTTTCAAATTACTTAGGGACACAGCTGAACACCAAACATGTAAAGCTATTATAATTACATAACGGTCTGTATGGAAACCAGGACAAACAAAAGATATGTCATTGGAAGAAATTCTCAAAAAGTTCTGAAAGATACTTTTTTTCTCATAGTTTTTTCAAGATTCATTTTCCCTGAAAAATTCAGCCTAATTTATTCTTGGGTCTATTCATAAATTTGAATTAGTAGAAAGTCATCCTACATTATTTTCAGTGGTTCATCATCTCCTTCCCCAACAATATAGTGAAGCCATTTTAAAAAGGACAGAAAAGCCAGAATTCTGCAGTGGGAGTGGGAGAGGACTTGGCTAGGAGCCCCTTTATTTCTTTTCCTATTCACATGTTTGTCTTGCAAAACTTTAAGAATACTCCTCTGTTATCTTTCTTTCTTTTTGATAGAAGGCAATGTTGAAAAAGAGGTAGAAGCCAGGACCCCTCGATACAAAAAGGCAGACTTTCGGAATAAAACACAGCAGAGACCGTAGGCTTCCCTTTTCTTCTAGCCACTGCACAGACACCTCACAACTCCCACACCCTCGCAGGAAAGCCTGCTATCACAAACATTAGACAGATGGTAGTGAGTCTCCTTCCAGCTGACCCTGTTTCTCAAATTCTGGTGTCCTACATGCCCTCCTGGGGTGATTTCCAGACCTCTGGCCTTTACTTAGGTAGGCTGATGAAGACAGTAAGAATCTGGGCTTAGCTAATGAGCTTTTGAAAAGATTTCATAGATCATCAGAGGGAAAGAGAAATGAGAGAGCGAGATTTATTAGCTCTTCTGTTCCATGTTACCAAGTTATCCTGTCACAGCTTTTTGACCTAAGAAGGAAGCTCTGCAGTCTTCTTTTATTTTCTCCAGTCATTGTATCAATCATGTCTTGGAAGATTAAAATTTAATAAAGACCAGTGTCTAAAAAAAGAAAAGCCTGAATAATAGAGCAAATAGAGCAAAAGACTGAGCTGGCTTTATCCAGGGATATGATACAGGTTGTCGACCACAAGGAACACTGAATGAGCAGAGGCCAGCAATGAGGCATGCCACCCAGCAGGGTTGGCAAACAGGCTTGGGGACAGCAGGGGAACTCGTAAGAGCTGAGCTTTGTTGCCCAGTTCTGAGGATTCAAACAGGGACACCCTGTTTTTTTCAGCTGGCCATGCACATCTATGACCCACGTATGTCTTTCGGTGAGCTGGACTGTTTCTATAAAGAAGAAACATCTTCCTCCATTCCCAGCAAGCCAGATGTTCTTGCGCATGTGAGCTTTATGCTATGTATCCAGATGCTAATGACAGTGCTCTCCTGCAAGGTAAGCCTCAACACATGGAAGCTGGAAGGGGTCACCTGAAATCTGGAGATAAAAAATTTCATGCCGTGGCAGTCAGTGAAAGATTTCCATGGGAACAGCAAAAACATGGTAAAGTCTATTTCTATTAACAAACGTATATTTGCTCTTTCCCCTGTCTTTATTTTTTTCCTTTTGTTGTATCTCTCTGCTTCAAAGGCCACTAGTATATTCCTTCAGGCAGATAATGAGTTAAATCAATAGCTCTTCAATAATTTGTCAGGAATTCTGAAAGCAAAGGAAATTTTGCTGTGGATCTGATGGACATTTACCCCATTAATCTTCTCCCTTGCCTTCAGGAGCACCTGGGTCTTGATGCTTTAATAAAATCCTAACTCCATTTAACTCACCTGACCAGTTGTGTGCTGTCTACTGGGTAGGTTGGGAAAAGGAGGGGAGTCATTTCAGTGTGGACTCTGCAGGCATCAGGCCACATGCTGAAATGTGGGATTTGATAGCCCTCATTATGGCAGTTGGTTTAGCTGACTCTGATTATAGCTGTAACATCACAAAGGCCTTTGTAAAATCCAGAGTTCCCATGATCTCCTGTGGTGGTAAATTATAGTATGAATACACAATGTGGCAGAAAGTAATAATCTTGAGTAATGTAGCTGATTTTATTGCTCTTTAATTTCATTAAGTGTATTCTTGTCAGGCAAGGGACAGGCTTTCAGCTCCTAGGAGCAGATGCTCACGTCCTAAAGCTAGACCTGAAATACTCATCATGAAGACAGAGGCCATTTGCACAGCCTGGACCCAAACGAGGAGTGATGTTGGCACTTTTAGTTCAGAATCGTTTCTGTACCAGAATAGATGTTTGAAAGAAGACTGGTTTCTGGTCTGTGCATTTCCATTCTTTACAGACTGATGTCTCCTCCCGCTCTGCTCACACATGCCGGTGGTGAGTGGTGACCAGCAAGGCTCACCTGGCAGAGACGAGTGGGCAGTATGAAGGGGAGTGATTTGGCAGTCAGCTGCCCACAGAGAGGGCACCCAGGGACAAGCCTTTCTGTCCACATCTGTACTTCAGCTTCTGCCAACAGAAGGCTAATCCCACAACATCATGGAAGAGGGAAGTTAAATCACTGCAGAGAAAATGTGGGTTTACACTAAAATGACAGACATGTCACTAAAGAGACTGAGGCAAAAGCATATACTCCCTTCTGCTGACTCTGCTGTAAAACATCTGGGAAAATGATTGAACAAGAAGTAGTACTTCTTTAATGAACTAAGGTTTCTCAAAGCTCATCTGTAGGTATACAACTCCATCAAATTACTGATAAGCCCCTAGATTCTCTCACTCACACACAGTTAGAGGAAGCCTGTAAGAATTTATAAGAAAAAAATAAATTGGAATGAAGAGGATAGCCTTTTCATACAGAGGAGCAAAGAATTTTGCTCTCAAAGGTCCTCCTGTTTGTGTTGGATATTAGTATTAGGAATGCATGTAGAAAACGTTATTGCACGTTATCCAGTGAAGTGTATCCCAGTGCTGAATAGACTTATTTCACTTTGCACATGACTTGCTTTCCAATTCCTGTACTAAGGAGACTGGTAAACTCTGTGAGTCCTTCCCCTTCCAACCCTCTCCTTAATTCTGTCTTCCAAATTTACTAGAAACCTCTAAAAGCCTTGGTGAAATTGAATCTAAGGTTCATGATGAAATGATGGAGAAGAAAAGCAGTTTTACTGGTTATTTTTAAAGACACATTTTCTCTCTTTCACAGCAAAGTCTGCATTGCGCCATGAAGCACAAAGATGACCTGCTCACAAGATGAGCGTTGTCAGCTCAAGAAGGGCCTGCAGCTCCACCCAGCCTGAAGGCACATTTCAGACCTCGCCTGATGGGACTCTGAGACCCTCGCAGAGTTAGAGTTCTATCATTTTTTAACTGCTGATCCTGTACATGGTACACAGAGGGACCCCACATCCAGGACTCAGTGCAGGACTAAGGTTTTATTTATTCTTCCAGTGGAGTACAAGGATCTTACTCTGTGCTCGAAGCACCTTTCCTTGTTGCCTGGCCTTGCCCTGGAGGGCAAACAGAGGACCTGCCTCTGCCTTGGTGAATCTGAAGTTTGGTAGAGACTTATTTAAGCTGCTGTGTGTGATGAGATGGGGCAACAATTCCTGAGGGTCACTCAAACAGAGGGCTTATTATAAAAACTATGTTGATATATTTATTGTGTATCTAGTGTTCTTTTCTATCACCATGTTCAGAAACTTCAGGACGTATTGGATAAATTATTAAAGTTTGATCATCCATCCTTTACTTGCAAGACTCTAGATCAAAAACTGTGATTATGGACAGGTATTAAGGTAATAAGCTATTTTACTTCAGCAATGGAGTCATCTTGTACATTTTTATATATCACATAAATATTGTATTAGGAAAAATTGGGACTACATTTGAAGAAGGAGATGGCAAAAAACTAGTTGAAGGAGATTCTCAAGTGCTAATACACATATGTGCACACTTTTCCATTTTGTGACCCTGGTGTGGTAATCTAATCCAAATTGAATTCTGAAAATAATATTAGTTTATACAAAATAGGGAGCCTATATAAATTCACCATAGAAGCAGAAAGATTTATTCAACTAGCTAATTAAAAGATTTTTTTCCATAGCTCTATAATCTGCTTTTTATGTGTTACATCCCATTAGTGGGTTCTTGGAGAATAAAACATTTTAAATATATAATACCAAATAAATTGGCTTTAGTTTTGACAAGCCATTGACTATACACAAGATAAAAAGTAAGTACTGAGAAGAATGAAAAAATTAGCAAAGCCTAAACTCCTTTATGTACAGCTTAGTTATTACAGCAGTGCTGGAGAAGGAAAGTAATAATTGTAGTGGATAATTCCCCTTAGAATAATACAGTGTAGTGAACAAATTTCTCACGTGTGTGCAATATTGCTCTCTACCGGCTGCTGGCTGGATAGGAGGAGGCGAAGTTTAACCAAAGATGTCTTCATGTGGTCTATCAAATTGTGAATCTATCTGTAAGCTGACAAACTAATTCCTAAGAGGACTGATCACCCAGCAGCATCCAACCGACTCAAGATTGCTGCTGGATATCCAGCGCCTTTCTTATTACAAAGACTAACTAGAGAATCAGGGGTGAAAAATTTAGGTGATGCAGTCTTTGAAAATCTTTCCAGTGGCTAGCAATCTAAGAGGAGATGGTGTGATGTTACACCAATAGGGATAATATTTACTGTGAAATAGAAATTAACTGTATTATTAATATTAGTGAAAGGAAACCTCTTTTCGCTCACATGGAAAAAGTTTGCAATTCTGTAATAAATACAGTACAGTACTAATCTCTGCTCCCCAGGTACAAATGTATAATTTATCTTAGAACTATGTCTGCCATCTAAAGCCTTTGGCATCATTATTTTAACATTCAAAAAATTATTACTGAGTGGAAAAAAACTGTAAAGGAAACAGAGGAGATTATGTAGTTCCCACTTCTGTTAAATATTGCTGTCTGTATGTTTGTTCCCTCCAGTCCCCACAGAGTTTTCTAGTGATTTCTTAACCTCAGAGTTAGCTAAATATTATACCACTGGAAATCAAGGAAGGACTTGCCCCTCTGATGCATGTATGTGGCTTTCACACAAACTTGTCAGAGATGTGCAGGTGATGAAAGGTGCAAGGTGTAAAATAAGAGTACTTTCCCTCTTTTTCTTCCACAACACCAGCCACATTCTGACCTCTGAGCCAAAATGCTAAATAAATAGCAATGTGCTCTCAAAAATCCAGATGAAGTCTGACAATAGTGACTGCCCTCAGAGAGGCCTAGAAGCTTACAAACCTGTTCCTGACTATAAAAGGGAGGGGGGGGAAATAATTTTCTGGGGCATGGAGAATAGTTAAAGATGGTTCTCAATTTGCAACTTGTTAACTAATCTGAATAACTTTCCTCACAGTCTGATAGACAAAGGAATATTGTATAGAAAAATACGTATCTTTTCTACTTCCACACTACCCTGTTTGAAACAAGAGACCAGAACTGCATACATGCAGGCAGTATGCAAGATACAAGCTTATCTGGGTAGTATTCAGGG
>VYZV01025782.1:59880-76754 GCA_013401275.1 Pandion haliaetus
CTAGAGTTTTAAAAGACCATCAATTGCAGTATTTCCTACTAATAAAAAGCAGTTTAAGGACCAGTCAAAATCTGACCCTTAAGGTTTGCCTAACATGCCCCAGAAGACTGCCAGATCTCATCCATTCACACAACTTTACTTCAAATTTCTGCAGAGATGTGAGGGAATGGAGTAAAAGGAGGTGGCAATGTCACAGAAATTTTCAGAACATTTTCTTGGTGTCTACCAGAACATTTTCTTGGGCATGTAGAGTACTTTAATGTCAAAATCGAAATGAACACTGATAGCAGTGAAGTGCAGCCAAAATTCACACTTCTTTTTTCATTGTTATTTTCATCAGCCAAAAAAATCAGTTGATAAAAGCCACTCATTTCCTACTGACTGCATGCTTCAGCAGTGTACATCATTCTTTTAGGAGCTGAACCTGGAACAAAACTAGACTTCCTTAACTTAAAATAGTCAAAAAGCAGAAATTAAGGATTTTAAAAGGCAGTGGAGAAAAAAAAACTCTCACTGAAGATCCCAGAGGTTTTGGTCTTGACTGAGGTGGTGACTGAGATGACTATTTGCTGTTTGATTTATTACTGTGTAACACTAAAGCTAAGTCAAGAAGGAAATCAAGTGGCCTCCTCGAAATGACAGATAACTGAGATGGCCTTTCTGAAAACTGGAAGTTGTGTGTGAAGAAAGAAGACAGGGTCAAGATCAAAGGTGAATGTCTTCTCTCAGGACACAGCAAAAAATATGGCTCTGGAAATGGTGGAGCCAGTTCAAGAGAGGACACATAGTATATCAGACAAACAGATACTGTCAGCTAAGGAGCTTGCACCTTACTGTCTTGAAATGCTGGACTGGTTTGAAGTATGATGTGGCTACAACTTACGAGAACTGAGTAAATGGAAGGGCTGATAAGGATGAAGGTAACCTTACAAGAAAGAAATGGATCATAACAGGGAAAGAAAGATAGAAACTTTTAGCCTGAAAGTCTACAAGCTGTCCTGGAAGAACAAAAACTTTGTTCACTCTAGTAAGAAGGTCAGGGGACAACCAAGGGAAACTTGAAAAGAGAAAAACGTGATACTTTTTTTATTTTTTAAAAATAATTTCATTCTGTTCAACTTCTAGAAAGACAGTTCACTTATCTAAATGTTCCTGAGCTACTGATTGGAAAAGTCAGGCTAGAAACTACTTTTTAAAATTATTTACCTCTTTTCAGATTTCTTCAAGTAAATCTAAAGAAATTCAGAAAATTCTAAGCTTTCCTAAACCACATTTTACTTCTGGACAATATTACAATATACTCTGCGCTCAGCTTGAAATTGGACTGGTTCTGTTAGGGTATCTTTCAGCATACTTGAAATGAATTATAAAAAAGTACAAGACGCATAGCAACGACAGCCAGCAGTCCTGGCATGGCCCCCTCCTTTTTCTTTCCTATCTCAGAAAAACATTCTCACCATGCACTTGTCAAAAAGTGCTGTTCTAGGAATCTGAGACTTTGGTATCCTTAGTTTTGTCCCTTAAAGCTTTGTCGATAAAAATTCAGTTGAACGGGAAGGTGTTTCATTACTGCCAAATAGGAAATGGAGGATAACATTTTTATTACCTTTTCCTCATCTTTTAATTTTGAAATTTTGACCAGCCCTAGAAGTTGGATCAAAAAAAATTATCACCCTGGCTCCACACCCATGCGTACGCTGGGGGGGCTGCTCCTCCCTTAGCCAGGCAGGCAGAAGTGATGGTCACCGCTCCAAGGAGAGAAGGCTGGATGGTGGCCAAGCACTCCTGCTCAGGGAAAGCAGAGCAGGGCAAGCCAGGGAGACAATGGGGAAGCAACAGGGAGCCTCAAGAGTCAGAGTTGCCCCTCCACAAGTGGCACAGTTATCCCTTCCTCCCCTCCCCTGTCCTCCGGGCAGCCTGAGCTACTGCTGCCAGCACTGCTTCCCCGGCGGGTCGAACCCTGGCTGCACCATTTCACCCCCGCATCCACTTCAGTCCATGGCTTAATAATCCCCAGCAAGGGTATCGCAGTGCCAAAACCCCCGCAACTAGACACAGAAGAAGCAATTAAGGTTAGTATGATGGCATTTGTCTCTGCACTACTAGTCTCTGGTGAGCACAAGCTAAGACTTTTAACATCAATTTTTTCCACACAGGTTTTGCATTTAATTATAGAGTAAGGGCACTGTGTGTTCCAAGAGCAATCATCTTACTGACATGTTATTCTGAAGTCAGCCTTCATTCAGTGTGACACATACTGGTTATGCACTACCAAATAGAGCTATAATGAAGTGAGGCTGGGGAAAAATACATTGGAATCTGAAGTAATGCCAGCTAAGAAAGCTTACCTCTACTTTATTATTATTATTATATTTAATAAACAATCTTTCATGCCTACAGAAGAAAGAAACAAATGAGAGCTTTCTAGGGTAGATATAAAAGCCTCGCATAAAAAATGTGTTTACTGAGTTACAACTACTGAACTTTCCATTTTCCTCTAAAGAAAAAAAAGGAAAAAAGAAAAAAGATGGTTGAAACAAATGGAAAAGTTTACAATTTTGATGTGAAGAGGAACAAAACCCTCTTAAGGTAGAAGACACGAGTATGTTCCAGGTCATGGCTTATGAGTATCTTTGGTCAGGATCCAGCATTTTGTATAAAGTACACCATGAGCTCTTCTGTTTAATTGCAGGTCCAATTTAAAGATACATTGAAGGACCTGGCAAAACTTTCTAAAATATCTAAAAATTGCTCCTGAGCAGTTTTGGGGGTGGACGCTTTTGACATCTTCACCTAATCAGCCTTCTTAAAAAGATTTCTCAGTCACCACCTATGAACATGAGGCTGCAAAGTCATAAGGATCCTCATTATTTGCTGGGTCAGTCCTGTGAGTTGCAAAGATGTGGATGGTATTTGTTAAGCAAGTTGTGAGCTGCAACTGGGCATTTTTCACTGACCGCTCTTCACTTCACTTCTGCTGTATCCTGACAGCCACTGCCATGTTTATCCCTGCCTAACAATTGCATCCTGACTTGACATGGGGCTTTGTTGCATAGTACAGGGTGCATATCACTGTAAGTTCCTGAACCGTGATTGAGGTTCAAGCCCCGTTACAGTATAGGGCTTTTGTTTGTTTTCCTAAAGTACAGTAATTGCTGCAAAAAGAGATCAAATTTTTCAGATGTTGCAATAGGAGCTCTGAAGTTTCCAAGTTGATTGCTTTTCTGCATGTATTTTCAGGGTCCTTTCTTCCCTTTATTTCAAGACAAAATCTGCCACTGAAGCATGTATTGCTCTTTTGCTATAAATAAACAAATAAGTAGAGTTTCGTTTTTCAGTCTCCGAAGTATGTAAAATTGATCTTGAAATAGAGAAGATCTCATTCATATTTCCTAGACTTAGGGTGTTCACACCTCTCTGACTCACTGTGGGCAAACACCAAGCCATTGACACATTAAGAGCTCTTGAGTGTACAAGTCTCTCTTTCCTCACTTCTCCTCGTGCCCACTTAGAATGAAAGCATGCATTCTATAGGTGAGTCCATCCCTGAATAATTTACATTGTTGTACAGGGAACTTATTACAGGAACAGTGTGATGAAACATCCCTGTTCAAAATTAGGGCAGGGTCAAATTTTTGTGAGAGCTTATAATGTACATTTTTTGTCACAAATTTTATTTCTATTTTATGGTTCTCATTATAAAAATATATTACATAGATTATTTTGTATGTTCTAACTACACTCATAGAGATGCATTCTTTATTAATTTCCATAAGACACTTTACACCTGGAGGATATTATTTGCATAACAACAGTTTCTTCCAAGACCAGCATCTTAAATTAAATTCCAAGAATATTAACTCATAGCAGAATTTTATAGCAAGCTCAATGTGACTACTACTCAAAAATAAAATAATTTCCTAAGCAAATATGCTGATTTCTGTGCTGTACCTGGAAATACAGCTTCTGGGGGCAGAAACAATCTGTTTGGAAGCTGACTGTGTTCCTGTGAGGACACATAACTCAGTGCCAAACTGGTTATACCCTTACTTAATTAATTTGCAGTCTGTATAGCTCAATGAAACAGTAGTATAACGTAGTAAACTCCCTTTTCCTTCATCCAAGAGGCGTCAGCTCCCTATGTTCCAGTAACACACAGTCCTATAGTCAGATCTGGGAAACACTTAACAGCCTTACAGACTGTGAGCTTTGACTGAGAGATGAGAACTGATTCAGATGATATTTGATCCTTTTACTAACCTTGATTTTTGACCTCCCCCTCAAATTATTACAAGTTATTATGGCCCTACTTCAGCAAAAGAAAGAGACAAAGCTAATATTCTTCTATTACTAAAATCAAAGCAGTTTTCAGTCATGGTTTTGCCATAAATTCTTTTTTACTTTTAGCATGACCTGGCACAGTAAGAAAGTCTTCTGACAAAAATACTGCCCTGAGGAAAGCTTTAAATTTTGTTTACTCCATGCATGTCTTTATATCTTCTGTTTTATATCTTCAGTTTTACATGATAATTTCTATTCTCAAGTACTTCCAAACTTGTATGTGATTTGCGTATTAGAGTTCCCAATTCTGGCAACACACATCATCTCTTTATCGGAAACAGCATGGCCAGCAGCAGTGGAGTGATCGTCCCCCTGTACTTGGCACTGGTGAGGGAGCACCTTGAGTACTGTGTTCAGTTCTGGGCCCCTCACTACAGGAAAGACATTGAGGCGCTGGAGCGTGTCCAGAGAAGGGCAACAAAGCCGGTGAGGGGCCTGAAGCACAAGTCTTACGAGCAGCGGCTGAGGGAACTGGGGTTGTTTAGCCTGGAGAAAAGGAGGCTGAGGTGAGACCTTATTGCTCTCTACAACTACCTGAAAGGAGGTTGTAGTGAGGTGGGTGCTGGTCTCTTCTATCAAGTAACTAGTGATAGGATGAGAGGAAATGGCCTCAAGTTGCGGCAGGGGAGGTTTAGATTGGGTATAAGGAAAAATGTATTTACTGAAAGAGTTGTCAGGCATTGGAACAGGCTGCCCAGGGAAGTGGTGGAGTCACCATCCCTGGAGGGATTTGAAAAGCATGTAGACAGGGCACTTCATCATGTGGTTTAGTGGGCATGGCTGACGGTTGGACTCGATGATCTTAAAGGTCTTTTCCAACCTAAACGATTCTATGATTCTATGGTTCGATGATTCTTTACATCTATGACAAACCAACATCAGCAATTTCTACTACTGTAAAGTAATTACTGCGCATTAATTTTGCACTTCATTACAAAACCAAAAGAAATAAATTAAATTAAATTAAATTTTAAAACCCTCATGGTAGCAACTGAACAACTCTCAACAACTCAAAAAATAAGAAACTTCTTTCATTTCTAAACTGAGTCATTATAATCTTTTGAGTTATAGAGTAGCTTCAGTATATTAACATATAACCTCATATAAAAAAACTTCCTATGCCTAAATCTTCCTTACTTGCATTTCTACAAGAAATTTTCTTGAAGATGCCAAGGCCCTCAATAAAGTTGGCACTACAATGTTTCCTAGGGAAAGTAATAGTAAGAAGAAAGGTGTCTAAAATATTGTCACTAAAATTCCAGAGATTAATCTCATTTTATTTAAGATTGTACACTAAAACAAAGCCAGTATTCCATGACATTGTTTTAGTAAGAATAGGTAGACTATCACTTTCTCATAGCCATGTTGTCAAAAATAAATCCTTTCAGACAAGACCAATATTTTAGTAAGAAATTATATCTGCAGGAAATAAGCAGAAAATTTCTCACTGTCATGAGGAGATTTTTCCTTAAGTAACTATTTCAGAACTCTAGAAAAATCCTGGAAAATGCTTGCTGATATTCTGTTGCTAGAAAGTTGCCATGGTATTGGGTATCATTAAACTAGCCAAAGATGTTGATAGTCTTCCACAAATCATTGTAGAAGTTTAAAGAATAAGAAGCAACATTAATAAAAATCCTAAAACCACAAACCTGAACAATTAAACTTGATTAGTATTGTATCCTGTATGCATATGCATACTATATTTACGTGTATCTGCATTCTGAAAGGTGTTCAGTATTATTCTATAATACCCAAAATGACTATTGCTTACAAGTAGCAGTATACCCATGTTTATAACCATTTCAGACTTTAATAGTATAATATTTCAGCATTTTTGTGATGGAGATGATTAAAGGCAGGGAGATAAGGTGAGATTAAATTTCAAGGCCATGTTAGTAGTGGTATGACTTCAGACATCTACTGTCCAACTCCAAATCATACTTGCCCTTCCTGTCCTAGCTTTCCCTCTGTATAAACGGTCTTTGCCCTCATCAGTCTAACTCAACCCACCAGTCAAACATTTTTTAAGACTTGATTTTATATAACCGGCAATCAGTATTTTTGGATTCATTAATAATATCCTCTGGCAAACATTTTATCTTGTTTTATCATGCTAATCAAGGCTTTAATCTCCCCAGGTACAGACTCCAGCGGCTATTGGCTCACAGTGTATCCCTGAATCCAGCTCCATTTAGCCATATGGCCTGTCCTAGAGCACTTTAATCTGTGTTTCAGTGAGATGATGCTTTTCCCAGGACTGCCTGAGTTGAGGGTATCCAACCTAGTCCAATTCTTGGATATCATCACTTAAAGCCCTAGTAAGAGAGAATGTGGTAAACTTGGCTATACAGTGTGTAGTTGTTATGTGCTTATTGTCATAATAAAAGATAGGGTGAGCTCTAATTTTTCCTAATTTTCTTACAGAGCCTCAGAGCAGTTCGAGACACTGTGTCACCTGCTGTGGAGCACTGTAGAATGCATGCTGCTGTTACTTGCAGTCTAATTAAGCTTTTTGTTTTGATGGAAAAACTATTGAGATACCAGAGTGTCAATGCCTGATTAATTCCTATAGAAGTGGTAAGAATAGCAGTTGCAACAAGAACACAGACAGGAACTGGTCATGTAGCGTGGTCTGGTTAAGCAAATCTCTTTTCTGATCATGAGTTGTTTCTTCTAGCTGTATATCTTAGCCAGTCAGCACATGCAACCACAATCTTGTTTTCTTGGCTCGCTTGCTTGGTTAAACATGACTGGCAGTTGCAAATTAAGTTGTTGCTAACCGGTGCATCTGAAGAAATAAACTAAAGCATTCTTACTAATTTCAATAACTTAAATGCTTCTACATGAGAGAAAAGACACATAACAAAAGGAAATTCTTCTATCAGCAGCCAAATTACATAGCCTTGATAGTTTCCAGAATAAAGATAGCTTCCTGACACCATGAACAAAACAAACAAACAGAAGTCTTTGTTGGAAATGGCATGTTCATGCAGTTTGAATTCATTAAGTTCTCCATGGTAAATTGAGATAATTTTCAATTTTGTTGTTGCAGATATAGAAAAGGCAGAACCCCTTCCCAGACAAAACAATATACATCAACCCCCCTCTGCCACCTTACAATAAAGGAAATCATAATCAAGCATCTCAAAAGAAACATGTTTTTCTTTCCTAAAAACGTTTTACTTTTTTGAGCTAAAAGCTTCATCTCCGAGACATTCATGTTCTGTTCTTTTTTCCTTCCCCCAAATGTCAGTCACTTCAGATATTCTCAATTCTTGCATAGAAAAGATGCCTCTGACTTCCACATTATATTGAGATGATTAGCTTCTAGGAGAATAACAAGAAAATGCAACTGTTCAAAGTAACAGTTGCAATAGCCACCTATATTGCTTTCCAGATACCCAAAGCTTCAACCCCTGGTATATGCAAAGATTCCTGATGGGATATTTCTCTGTGTGAAGCAGAAATGGCTAATGCAAAATTAGTGATGGAAGTTTATGTGTGAGAGCGAAGAGGCAGGGAGGCCTTTCATGAAGGTTTCTTGCATTTCTATCAGGGCAAGAATTTTAAATGACAATTTTTTTATTAATCTTGAGGCATTTGTAGGTATCTCCTTTTTTCTCCCCACTCCTTTTGAGTACTTCCCTAGATTAGACCACAATATTTTCCAGAAAAACTCAACCAGAAATCCTGTCATTATCAATTGCTCGTGGAAAATAATGGTTACATCTAAAATACAGCCTGTGAAGTGGCAAAGCTTTGATTACCAACAAAAGATAAAAAAGTAGTGCTGGCAACATCCTTCATAAACTACCTAGTTTAGCCTCCCTTTTTCCAAAGGGAGATTCATTATTCCACTCCTAACAGATTTTATTCTAACCTGTTCCAAAAGACTTGCAGTGATGGAATCCCACCTCCTCAACATGCTTTTACAAGCTAAGGTTTAAAAGCCTGTTCAATGTATTTACATATTTACTTTTCTCCATTATTTGTAATCTCAGGGTTGAAACCTCAGCAAACAAGAGAAATTTCCTGTGGGAGATGGGAGGCCTGGTAATGAGCTAGCTGAAAGCAGGGGTCTTTACAGCCTTCTGGACCTGACCCATTTCATAATTCAACTTGGATTATGGACTTTGCTATTATTATTTTTCTTGGGAATTTTTTTACTTGTGGACAGGTAATTGTTTGTACCTTCCTCCTGCAGGAATCCTTAATGCTGACCCCTACTGTGACCAGCTGGCCACCTGTTGATTTTTTGTCCCACAGACTACCTTTATTTGAGGAAAAGCAGCATTTGCAGATAGAATGTTACAAATAATGATAGGAGCAAGCAGTAGTACAATTCTTACATCTTTCTTCCACACCACAGTCAAATCTGCCCTTCTAACATTTCTAGCTCAGTTGGAAACAAGAAAAATTAGAGGTCTCATAACAGAAGTTGAGATCAAGATCTTCAATTGGTTAGATGTTTGAAGTAAGCATCTTATCTGTTGAGCCAGCCCAGCAGTGGACATTTTGGAGATTTTCCCATTCATAAGTTCAGACACCTTTTTTGCAGCAGCAAAAATCCACCACCACACATGCTGCTAACACAATGATCCAAATAAGGTGAAGAGATTTGATCTACCATTTCCTGACATCTAAGGACCAATTAATATGACCACTTTCTACAGAACAACATCAGCTCCCTTGCTTTCTCTCTTGGCTAATCCGAGTTTATGCAGACTGAAGTTTCCTCTAGGTGGAGTTTGTAACATTTCAGAGAAGGAAATCCCTGCATCTATCCCACTCATAATCTTAGCAATTTTGGGGGTCATATTCAGATTCTCCATGTGTCACAGAGCATGGCCTGAATCCAGCTGGTATATCTCCTGCCTTCTGATAAATCCAGTACTGCTCCAGCATCAGCTCTGCTGCTTACTAGCAAATGCCCTAACTTGTCTGGTCCCCAGTCTATCAGATCTGACACAAAGGTGCTTCCCCTAGGTAAATTATGATAAATAGCGACACACACACACACACACACACACATGACCCACTTATGGCAAGTATGTTTCAGAACCAATTATTTATCTCCCTCTAACATTTAGAGCTAGATTTAGCTGAGGAACAAAATGCTGTAGGGGCTGAACAGTCTTGAAAGTCTCGCAATATAAATTGCCATGTTATAATTACAGCCCAATTAAAATTCAGTGTTGCTCTCTTCATTAATTATCATCTCTAGCCTTACAAATAAGTTGGGAGAGACTGCTCTTCTGTAGATCATGTAGCTATCCTCCCCCTGCTTTGACTTTGAGAAAACCAGGGCTAAGTTCTGTGCTCCAATAATAGAGACCACAGCAGGTAAAACCCCTGGTTTACACTCTCAGCCTCATAATAACCCCATTCTGTGACTCAGAAATGCTAAAAATCTCCACTGAATTCAAGCAGAGTTCTTGCTTCAGAAGGTATCACCAACTCAAAGTTCTGTGAACAGCAACAGAAATGGAGGCCGTGATATGAGGATTCACAAAAGCTGTTGGTAGGACATCTAAGCCTACAGCAAAAAACTCAAGGCTACACAGTCACATTCTGATACTGCACAAACTCATTCTCTCTAAACCAATACAATTTTTTGCTGGGTTTACTGTGTACCAGTACACTTTATTTAATCTCTGGCACCATACATCTCACTACTTTAACCTTCATTTGGGAAGAGGTTTCCCCTATCCTTCTGGGACCTGCATAAAGGCACAATGAACTATTCAGGAGGCTCAACCTGGATCAGGNATCACAACATCAGGGTGTGTTTACAAACATAGCAACACAGGAACTCATTGCAATTTAACAATTTAGAAATTGCTAAATTCCCAAGGGAGACAATATACTATAATTTACCTTCTAGTATTAGACACACCTTGAATTCACAAAGAATGGCTTGCTTCTATTTCTTTAGTGTTAGTGCTTGCTTAGGCTAGTACTGCCAAGGTCTATCTGAGTGCTGTCCACTAAATTAGCAGGAATCAGACCAACATGAGAACATTATTCAACTATGGCCACTGTAATGTTTCACAGTACAAAGCAAGTGCTTCCACAGATTGTTGCCCAATGCCACACACATATTTTTTGGCCTGACCAGAGCTTTAATGACCTTTCCTTGCACCAAACAAATACAGTCGCAAACTGAGCAAACCCACCATTTCCCCTATATCCTCCTCATTCCACAACTAACTCAAATATCTTTGTTGTTTGTCAGACTCATCATTCAGATCGATCAACTGTTGTGTTACACTGGTGCTTGGACCATCTGAAGTAGCTGACTTACTGATTCAGGGTTAACTGATTTTAGTTGGTCCAATGCATTAGTCCATCTCTAATTAGCTGAGTAAAATCATTGTGCGTTAGCTCTGTAATATCTTTCTTTCTCTTTTTTTTTTAAGTAAAAAAACATAAAAGTACAAAGGGCTCTTATTTTCTGTTGAAGCAACACACAGATTTAACCTCAAGTGAGATGTTTTCCAGCAGCTTGACTCTTATTCCAAATTAGTAGCCACATCCCTCGCATAGATGTTGAAAACCCAAAAGGATTCAGTTATCACTAGAAGAAATGTATACATTACAATAAGAGAACAATGTGTTGCAAAAGGGACTATAGTAAAAAAAATTGATAAACAGACATATAATTTAAAAGATGTTTCTGCCTTAATAACATCTGTCAATTCTTCTGTTGTGTTTAGAAACTAAACATCAAGGTATCTCTCGCTTGGGCAGGTTGGTAATGAGGATCACAACAACCAGCAAGGAATGAGCTGCTTCAGGCGCAGGCTTACAGGGAAGTGTAGGAGGACCACAGTACCTACTTCCACACCACGGTCTGAAAGGAGGATGGCTATGAGGATGGTTTTGGACAAGATCTTATGATTTCTCACACTTCCCTGAGGGACTCCTATGAGCTTCCTCTTTTCATTCATGCTGGCCAATATCTCAGTGCAGCATGTCTTCTCTCAGACTGTTACTGAACATGAGGACACAGATCTCTACCAGATATGGTGAGCACATTAATTGTATTCCTTTCTTTTGCCTCCTGATTTTATTTGCTGCTCAGTACCTGTGTTTTAAATATGCTTTCTATTCATCAAAGGGCTAATAGTTATTCTGAATTAAACATGATTCCCAGGGATTGGCAGAGCTTTCTTCTCCGATAAGTCTATACAAAACAAAAATAAAGCTCCAGAAATATGTCAGGCCTAATTAGACAAAAGAATATCATATATACTGACAAAAAGAGACCCATCAGGTAGCATATGTAAAGTGAGATTCCCAGTCATCAAAGCACTCCTTTCTAGTCACAAACCGATTTTCTTTTCCTCCTCTGGCACTGAAGCAGTAGGCTTTGGATCTTGCTGCTTTTTCTTTTAACTTTACATTGGTTATATATTTGGGCAACATAAAGGTTGATTTTACATTTCTTTCAGCATACAGCCAATCAACAAAATCAGCATGTCTTCCAAAAGCAGAGTTAGCTTTCTGTCTTTCCTCAGAGGGGCTGTAAAGTGTAATTAATGTTTGCAAAGCACTAGAATATTCTCACATAGAAAGTGCTAACTTACTGCCAAGTATTTAATACAGGCAGGGCTGGTTCTGTCAAAGTTCCCAAATGTGACTCAGGGGCAGATTCAAAAAGGAATATTGACACACAAATAAAAAACAGCTGTGGACTTTCAATGCACAGTTTAAGGGCCCCCAAAACATCTACCCCAGGACTACTTAACTCTAAGTACAAAACTCACCAAGCACTTTCCTTCTGACCTCAGAGCTCTCCAGGCAGTAGGCGTTGGGCTTCTGAGCTTCCCCCAAGCTGCTTAGCCCTGGCCTGAGGAGCTACACATAGCTCCCAGACACCCAGAAGGTAGACAGGCACCTGAAGAAATTTAGTGTTCACTTACTATGTGGCTGAACATACTCTGATCAAACACAACTGTAAAAAGCAGTATCTCAGAGACAAGACAGTAGTGGTTTGAATAGCCAGGGGGGATGGTCCTCTGTTTCTATTTCTTTTCCAGCAATTATTTCACATAAAATGAAGAAATGGTCTTCTGCAGAGATTTGGCTCCTTTGAAAAAATCATCCCCAGCTATGATGATTAAGACTAGCATTACCTTCCATTTGCAGACTTGCTTGTACAATAGGTCAGAAGGAGGCTTCCCACCCCATCTGGCCTGTTCCAGCAGATCACAAACTCTGCAGGTCAAAAAGAGACTCAATACGAAGGTACCATACCTCATGGTGAATGCTCCAAGTGCTAAATATGACTACCTGTTATACCCTGAAACTGCAAGACTTAAATGCCATTCTGTGCATAACAGCAGTTCTGTTTCCAGTCCCAGTTGGAATTAAAGACCACACATGACATGAAAATTATTAAGTGTTTTCAAAAAATAGTATACCCATTAACCAGACACACTCTCAGACCCTGGACAAACTAAGCATCATTTGGGATCTGTAGCAGAAACAGTTTCATAGTGAAGCCTCAGGACCATCATGAGTCGTAAGTTAACAGGTGACATGTCTTGGGAAGATAACCTTTTCTTTAGGTGCAGTATGTCATCTTTGCAGTAACTGAGTGAGGTGGGGAAAAAAATAGCACAGGCTATTTACCAGAGGTCACATTTTTAATTACAAAATATTGAAGACATGTGCCCTAAAGCTATTAATCCTTTCAAGCAAAACAAAACACAAAAAAAAAACCCAAAATAAAAAGCACTCCCACTAAAGATTTGAGCTCTTTGAATGTCTTAAAAACAACAGCAGAGAATAATGAAAATGCAGAGGACTGGATTAGTTGGCAGACTGTCAGCATTTTTATCAGCCTGGGGGCAGAAAGTTTGTTGGAAAGTTGGAGGTGGATTTTAAAAGTATGGGATTATAACAATTGCCATACTGATCTAAGTCAGAGGCCATATAGTTAAATGGTTACCATCAGCTGTGTCAGAAGAAAGCCAGCAGCATACCCTATGCTCATCAAATTACTGTATTTTACCTTGGCCAAAAGGAAAGCAGAGAAGCAAATTGTAGGCAAGAGAGGTCTATTTTGTTTCTAGAGGGAGGTGCTCTTATAGAGGTACAGGTCAGCGGTAGTGCAGAGAAGCTAATCGTTGCAGGCTTTGTCTGCTGCCAATGAAGAAACAAAGCTGCTTGGAAATGCACCCTGGAGTAGCCTAAGCTCAAGGCACAGGCTCTGAACTGCTCTTTAGAGGGGCTATTTCTTTCCTCTGGTTTCATCATCAGCATCCTGCAGTGGTTAGTTCCCGAGCCACAGGTTGGGGTGCTTTCTGGCTGCTCTGCTTGATCCCTATAGTCAGGCAGAGCTCCCCCAAAAGACAGCAACAGTTCCCTCAATGTGCGCAGTCACTATTTCTGAAGATATAAAATACGACTTCACTGTAACAACTCACACATGGCAGGATAGATCTCCGATTCCTGGGAGATAAGCTGTGGAAACTGTTTATCTCCACCCAGGATTTGCAATGAGACATGAATAGAGATGTTGCCATTGTTCTTAAGATTTGACAAATTTAACTGACATATACTACAGAGTGTAATCATACCCCAGAGACGTAGAAATCCTTCCTGAAAAAAGATCAAGGACAATGTTTATACACACTTATGTTTGAAGTATAGATGTATAAATGTTATGTTGTTACATTTAAATTTAAATCAGATAAAAAACAAGGCAGAGTGAGGGAGAAGAATTATGAGGGGCACCGATAGATTTATTGTGTCATAGTTACAAACCAATATATTAATATTTTAATTGTCCTTTAGAATTGCATCAAATTATTTAAAATTTTTCTCTGTTCAACTAATGCTAGATTTTGTAAGAATTCATGTTACATATTCTATAAAGCATGAGTGGAGACTATCAAGACCTATTTATTGAGTTGTATGTGCAGCAGCTTAGCAGTTTGACTGCGTAGTGCTTTCACATATTTCCTGAGAAGACAGGTTGATGACTTGCAGGTGAGGAAAGGTATAGGAGAAAAGGGGAATTTGATTTTTTAAATGCAATACTGCCTCAGTTTCTTATTGTGTCATTAAATATGTACATTTTCCACCCTGGAAAGGTTTTAACAAAGCTTTTTGAGGACTGGTTATGTAACCTGTATTTCTTAGGAAGTGGATACTTTCTATGACACTTGAGTATTTTCCAAAAATTCGTGATGTTTATAATTTGTTGTTTATTTGCCTACATATCATTAAGTGTAAGGCATTAATAGTGTACGTCATTGTGAAAGAAATGATAATCTGACAAGTTTTAGCATTTAAAGAGTGTCTGGATTTGACCATCAGACTGCTCCCATTTGCCTTGTAATGAGATTCCTGAGTCAAGCTGAAACAGACCATTAAAAACAATGACCCATCAAGGAAACTGGTTGCATTTTATCCCAAGTCATTTATGCCCCAACCTTGCACAGATGGAGAACTTTAATTATGTGGTCTCTTTTATAGGAACAAGTCTACATTCTTCAGTAGTATAAACCAGATGCAAAATAGCATTCCGAGATTTGGAAGCTGAAAACAGATTGTTGTTCTAATTCAGTGCATTGAAATATCTGTAATAAATAGAATATCCGAGCAGTGAGGAGATCATCCTAATGATGAGTCTGTTTGTCTCTGCCTAGAAAACATATGCTTGGGGCAGATGCACTGTGTTTGCTGATGCACAGGTCAGGGAATTCTGGAAAGGTCATTCGAGCCGGTAGATAGAAAAGTTTGACAAATATTTCAACACTTCAGAGATGTCCATTAAATCAATCATCATTTTTTTGGTCACATTTAAACCCAGTGAATCAAGATTTGCTATATTGTGCTAAGGCAGTACCTGTTTTGGAAACAGCAATGTGACTAGCTAAGCCAGTTGATTTTAAGGAGCTGGCAAGAAAAAAAAGAAAAGGTGGTGCTCATTATGGAAAACTTTAGATTCCTTCAGCATTGTATTCATGTACTTCAGTTTGGTTATCTAAATTTAAGGCCAAGCTCTATGGGATTTGTGTCTGTCTTGGCAGAAAACAAGATCAGTCTGAGGGGGGTGGTATTTTTATGCTAACACAAAATCCTGGTGGAGTGAAGAGGCAGCAGAAGCGGCATCTCAGAGATCTGGAAAGAGTACCTTAATGTTCTGGTAAACTTTAGGGATGAAATGACTGTTGTCACATAGTTAACCAGAAATGAAGAAATCTAAGTCACAAGAAATATAGTAGGTCTGTGTGCTTTGTTGTTTTGTTAGGTTATTTATAATTTGGCTTTTTGAGTTTGCAAAGACCTGTTGTTTCCTCTGCCAAATTTCCAGCCACTTCTGCTTATGAAGTACAGTGGGACACTGAGGAAGTACAAGACAGGACTGATGCATTACCTAGCTAGACCAGAATCACTGAAGAAAAATGGTGCATCATAGCCATATTTCTTGCCAAGGAAGATTCTAGAGGTTCTAAACTGGAGGAGAAATGGGACCTAATTTTACAGTTATCATGGACTGCACTGCAATTTAATGTCTGAAGTCTGTTCAAGGTTCTCGCATGTGAAATGGATGACCTTCTAGTATGGCAAAGATGGGAAAAGGTTTAAGTGATGTTACAAAATATTGCTTGTAAATGCTTTGCCAAAGCCATTTTACCCAAGTGCACGTTCAATTGAGAAAGCTAACTGAAGATGAGATTTGTACTTTCCAAAACAAAGAAATTACCAAAGTTATAGAAGGAAAATGCAATGCTTTAAAATGTATTTCAATATTTCATAGTAGCAAAATACTGTGGCACCGTAATCTCTTTCTTTCTAAGAGTCCTGTAGTACCTTGCTAAATGTAGTTACAGATGAAACAAGTATTCTTGAGTGACAAGTGCTGACCCATAACACAGTAGAAGTGCTTATTAATGTTACCTTCCAGATAAGTGAGAAAGCAAACAAATAACACCCTTCACCTTCCAGTCAACACTGGTGGACACAGAGAGACACAAAATATCTTAAATACTAAGACACAAATAATGAACTTGCAGCTTCACGCCCAATGATAGGAAACATAGATTAATGGGAAATCTTAAAGTATGTGTGCATCTGCCTCATACAACAGAGAGTAAAATCACACTGCTCAGTGCTTAAAAGAGAGAAATTACTTGTGTAAGGTCATAAGCAGGAGATGGCACCTCCAGAAAACATTAAAAATTGAAAAGAACCTGTAAAGATACAGAAAATTATAATGCATGTTTGTTAACCAACCCATGACAAATGAAGGCTTGTTCTAGTGGATGCAACTGAACAGTCACTGCCAGGCTCACTGTGCTAGGTAACCAGTTTTTGACAAATACTTCTTCTCATGTAAGCATAATTTTATTTCTGCTATGTTTGCACTACTACACTGGTTCTCCAGGAAACATGGAAGAAAATTAATGCTACCTGCATGATTATCAGTAGAGAGCAAATTCCAAAGTTTTGGTGGAAGCATTTTCAGAAAGTTAGTTGTAAATGAAACATCAAGCATGACAAAAAAAAGACAG